>JAOXJP010142399.1:0-27319 GCA_025762735.1 Platanus orientalis | reverse complement strand
CTGGGTGGAGGTAGTAAAGAGGGACATGACAACTTGTAATTTAACAGCAGATAAGGTCCTAAACAGAGCGGAATGGCGGAATAGGATTCGTGTAGCCGACCCCAAATAGTTGGGATAAGGCTGTTTTGTTGTTGTTGTTGTTGTTGTTGATAGACTTAAGAAAATGAATAAAAAATGGTGAATCAATTTCTTCTCCCTCATACATAAGACACATCTATTTGCCAAGTTCTAACCTATGCTTGAAGGTGATTAAGAGTAAGAATTTTATCCAGGTAAGCGTTTCAAACAAAGAATGAAACTTTAAAAGGGATGTCAGGGTTCCGAATGCCTTTGTGGGTAAAAAGAGAATTACTAACATTCATCAACACACTGTACATACACTTAGTGGAAAAGATCCTTTTTATTGAGAGTCTACACCCAACCATCACCTTTAATTGGGTCGGGGTCTGATTTGATAAGATATTCATTAAATTCGCCATTTCACTTAGTTTCCAATCATTCAGATTCCTACATAACCTTGACAACTACATACTACCACTACCCTTGAAATAATCTGCTATCGATGCCAAGTGGTTAGAAGCCAAACAAAAAATGTTGCTAAAACCCTTTTTGAGAGTGATCGCACCCAACCTGAGATCCTCCTAAAATCTAATATCGACCTCGAGCAAGCTTAAAATGGATGAATTTTCAAAAATCCACCTTGGCATTCATAATAGATTTTCATTTCTTATAACCATGTCTCTCCCTAGTCTCTCTAGACTCCCACTTCGAGATTACCCTACATCTAGCCACCAACACGCAACACCATAAACTATCATTTTCAGAACCAAATCTCCAAAGCCACTTAGACAACAAAGCCTTATTATGACATCTCAAGTTCCTAATACCTAACCCCCCACTGTTGATCCCCTCACTACCAATCGTCTTACAAATCGAATTCCACTTTATAAGATGATATCGATGATGGTTTAACTCATCATTCAATAAGAAGTTTTTAAACTTCACCTCAATGCTATATTATTATTATTATTTGATAATTTCACCTCAATGCTATTCACCATCGACTAATTAGGAATGACCGCTAAGGTAGATTTAATCAAAGTCAATCTATTTCCTTTCGATAGAAGGGTGCCTTCCAAGAATCCAGTTGTAAAAAAATTCTATCCATCACTGGAATCCAGATGACCATCGATTTATAACTAGCACCCCAGTCATGCCCATATAGGAGGAAGGTAGAGATCCAATTTTACACCCCAAGATCCAGGCTAAATTCTTGATATCACACTCCTCTCCAATAGGAAACATTCGCTATTACTAAGTTGGTAAAGTCTGTGGGTGTTGTACCACAGACCTGGGTTCAAAATCCATCTTCACCTATAATTACCTATCAAAAAAAAGACAAAGAAAAAAGGAAACATTCGCTCTTAGACAGATTGATATTTAAACCCGAGACTGCCTCGAAACAAACTAAAATACATCTAAGATAACTCATATGTTCTACATTAGCATCACAAAAGATCATGGTATCATAAGCAAATTGGAGAGGAGAGATCGAAACCTCTCCATCCTCCACTTCAAAACCTCTAATGAAACCTAATTCGGCTTTACTGATCATCTTGCTAAGAACTACAAAAACCATGATGAAAAGGAGAACAGATAAAGGATCTCCTTACGTAAGTCCCCTATAACTTCTAAAAAAATCGGTTGGGCACCCATTCACAAGAATTGAGAAAGAACCAGAACGAATACAAAAATAAATCCAACTCCTCCATTTAGCTCCAAAACCCATTCTCTCCAAGATATTGTCTAAGAAATTCCTGTTAACATGATCCTAAGCCTTCTCCAAATCCAGCTTGCAAATCATCCCATTTCTCCTAGAGATCTTCCTATCCTCACTACACTCATTCGCAGTAAGCCCCCCATCAGGAATTTGCCTCCCTTCAATAAAGGCCCCTTAAGGCTATGAAATAATTCCTTTCATCACTCTCTTCAACCTCAAGGCCAACGTCTTAGAAATGATCTTATAGACATTACTTGACAAACTAATGGGACGATAATCTTTCATATCCGGAGCATTATGCTTTTTGGGGATTAAAACAATGAAAGTATTGTTCAAATGATCATAAAATTCCTCTTAATAATAGAATTAGAAAAGACGTTCATCAAATCACCCGTGACAATGTCCTAACTCTTTTGGAAAAAAGAAATAGAAAAATCGTCAGGATCCGAAGCTTTATCGCTCTTCATACCTAAGACCATTTTATGCGCCTCTTCGTCTAAAAAAGGCCTCTCAAGAAGAGACTTATCCTCCCTCGAAATTCTATCAAAGTCCATGGTCTAACTGGTTAGTCCTTCTTAAACAGATTCAAATAATAATTCTCAGCCTTTCTTCTAATGACCACTTGATTATGTGTCCATACATCATTACCATTGGGCCAAAAATCCCATTCGAGCACTTGCGTTGCAACACAACTTTATGGAAGAACTTTGTGTTCCAATCCCCCTCCTTTAGCCATCTAACCTTATAGCACTGCCTCTAGGTCTCCTCCTTAGCAACAATAAATTGAAACTTCCTATGCATTAGATCTCTCTCCAATCTTTCTGCCCTCGAAAAATCTCTCTCCTCCTCCCAACAATCAATAGCATTGATTCTATCCAGGCATCTCATTTTATCTTTTCTAAAAGTCTCACCCGAGTCTTTACTTAAATGCCTAAGAAGAACTTTAAGGGATTTAAGCTTCAGAGCAAATATCTGACTGTCACAACCAGAGAACCTATCCTGATTCCAAACCTGCTCAACTAAATCTGTGGAATTTAAATGATATTGCTTTAAAAGGTGTTAAATATACTTGGTATAATTTTTAGGAAGGCCCTTCCCTAAGCAAAATTGATCGATTTCTATTTTGCAATGACTGGGAGGTCTTATTTCCCAATAGATCACAAATGGCTCTTCCAAGATCAGTTTCAGATCACTGTCCTATCATACTCGAATCTAATTGGATACTTCGTGGACCTTACCCTTTTAAGTTTGAGGAGTCTTCATTTTTGGAGCCTGATGTCATGGATTTAGTTAAGTAGGTATGGCTACAATCCTCATTTTCAGGGAATGCTATCTGTATATTTGCTCTCAAGCTTAAGACTCCTAAATATCGGTAAAAGGTTGGAACAAAACATCTATGGGATGTTTCAAAGAGGAAACTAGGAGATGCTTATTGAGAATAAAAGAATTTGATTCATTGGAAGAAGAGAGGTGTCTATCCCATGAGGAATGCTTGGAGAGGGAGAATTGTCATAGGAGTTTTAGATGTTGGCACTTAAGGAAGAATTATATTGAAAACAAAGGTCTAGAATCAAATGGTTGAAGGAAGGTGATCGTAATACAAAGTTCTTTCATAAAGTGGCATCCCAGAATAAGTGTTCAAATACGATTCATGGTCTTTGGATCAATGGGCAATGGTCCCAAAATCAAGGGGAAATTCGAATGGGATCGAATAATATTACACTAACTTATTCAGGGAGAGCTATCTCAATAGGCCACTGCTTGAGGGTTTGGAGTTTGATACAAGTTTCAATTTGGAGAAAAATTGGGTGGAAAGACAATTCTCTGAGGAGGAGGTGCTCAACGCAATAAAAAGTATGAAGGGTGATAAATCTCCAAGGCTCGATGGCTTTTCCATTGCTTTCTTTTAGAGGTGTTGGGATATTATTAAAGGGGATGTAATGCAAGTGATGGAGGAATTCTATTACTTGAAGGAGTTTTATGAGCACCTCAATAATACTTTTATCGCCCTAATCCCTAAACAACAAGGTGCAAAAGCTTTAAAGGACTTCCGGCCTATTAGTCTGTTGAGAAATGTGTAAAATCATTGTTAAGATGCTATCAATGAGACTAAAGATTGTTTTGAAAAATATCATTTCTCGTATGCAAAGGGCATTTATAGTGGGTGGACAAATATTGGATGGGGTACTTATTGCGAATTAATGTATTGAGGATAGGAGAATATCTGCCAAGAGTGGGGTGATTTGTAAGTTAGACTTAGAGAAGGCGTATGTTCGTGTCAATTGGAGATTTTTGGATTATCTACTTTTAAGAATGAGGTTTGGGGCTAAATGGCGAAGTTGGATTTTTTTTCCTTCTTGTTTCGCTCGGCCTCTTTTTCTATCTTGGTCAATGGATGTCCTACGGTATTTTTTAGTGCATCGAGAGATCTTCGGTAGGGGGATCCTTTATCCCCCTTCCTTTTTATCATGGTGTCTGAGGTTTTGAGCAGAATGATTAAAAAGACGGAGATGAAGTTTATTTTGGGATTTAGAGTGGGGATTAGAGAAGTTACTACTTCACATTTCCAGTTTGCTGATGATACTATGATTTTCTGTGATGCGGATGTGTGTTAGTTGAGATATGTATCCTTCGATGTTTTAAGGCTGTGTCGGGTTTCAAGATTAATCTAGCAAAGAGTGAGATATTTCAAGTGGGAGGGGATTGTGATATGGAGTCTTTGGCATGAATATTGGGTTGTGAAATTAGTGCCCATCCCGCTGCCTACTTAGGTCTACCATTAGGTGCAAACTTTAAATCCAAGAGGATTTGGGAGTTAGTAATTGATAGAATCTCTTCGAGATTAGATTCGTGCAAAGCTCCTTTGTTGTTGAAAGGGGGTCGTCTTACTTTGGTCAAGGCTACCTTAACGGCTATGCCTAACTACTTTTTATCCTTCTTTACGATTCCATCCTCTGTGGCCAATAGGATGGAGGCTTTGTTTTGAAATTTTCTATGGAATGATTTGGTGGAACATCATCGATATCATTTGGTGAATTGGAATTCATGCTGTAGGCCATTGGAGAATGGGGGGTTGGGGATTAGAAAGATTTGTGATCATAACAGGGCCCTCTTGGCCAAATGGTTATGGAGGTTTGGTTGGGGTTGTGGTGGCTAGGTTTGGAGTGATTTCTAGATGGGCGTCTAAAAAGGGTAGAGGGAGACATGGATGTGGTATATGGAAGTTTATTCTGGCAGTTAAATTGGTTTTTCAGGAGTCCATTGGGTTTAAATTAGGTGATGGGGAGAATATTAGTTTTTGGAAGGACGTTTGGTTGGATGATTGTCCATTATAGTTGGCTTTTCCAAATATTTATAGTTTAGCTTGTGATCCCAAGGTGATGGTGTCAAATTGCTTTGATTCATCCTCGAGGGTCTAGGATCTAGGCTTGCGGAGAGCCCCTAACGATTGGGAGTTAGAAGAGTTGGTGGGTTTGTTGGGTTTTTTGGGCAATATCTGTCAGGTATCGGAGGTCAATGGTGAGTGGGTTTGGGCTCTTAACATAAAAGGGTGTTTTACAACCAAATCTTTATATGTGAGGCTCTCTAATACCACTTATGTTTTGGTCCCTCATAAAAGCATTTGGAAGGCGAAGATTCCTTCCAAAGTATCTTTCTTCATTTGGAATTGTTTTCTAGATAAAATTCTTACCGTTAATCATTTGCAAAATAGAGGTTGACAATTGGCGAATAGATGTGTCCTGTGTACGGTGGAGGAGGAATCCATAGACCATATTCTTATTCATTGTTCCATGGCTAAAGTGGTGTGAGCTTTTTTTCTATCTCATCTACAAATTCCTTGGATTTTTCTGTGTTTGTTCCATGAGCTTATTTTAGGTTGGAGGATGTGTGGCTCAGATAAACTACCTCTTCTCATCTAGCATGCTTTACCGGGGGCAATCTGGGGGGGGGCTATGGAGGGAAAGGAATTGTAGGATTTTTGAGGACAAATATAGATCGAAAACGGCTCTAGTGTCTTTTATCTATAACAACCTTCTTGAATGGATATCGGTGTGTCTTGATTTTGATGAAGATGGGTGGTATGTTATATGGAATGAGGCGCCGTAAGCAGTGATGCTTTAGGGTACACTTGGTTTTCCTTTTCTTTCTTTTATCTTGTTTTTTCTTTTCCTTTTACTTGCATCACCTTCCTGGTGATCTTTGTCTTGCTTTGTTCCTTTCTACTTCTGAGATTCAATAAATTCAGCTTGTTACTATAAAAAAAAAAATCTATGGAATCCAGAGCCATAAACCACATCTCTTCAAACTTAAAAGGAGCTGGGCCCCCATGACACCACCCAGATTCAAGCACAATACGAGAGTGATCTGAAATCGTCTTGGGAAGGGTCCTCTAAGATCAACCCGAATAGAAATCATCCCAACTGTTACAGAAAAGGAATTGATCTAAACTTCTAAGAGAAGGCCTTTCGCAAGAAATTTGACCAAGTAAACTTGGCCCCTTTAAGAGGATAATCAATCAAATTCCACCTCTCAATTTGACTAAGTAAACTTGCCCCTTGTCATTGTGAAATCGTGTTAGTAGCATACTGTCTCTTTGAAAATAAATAGATAGACAATCTTGATCAGAATATGATTGATAATATTGATGAAAAACTCTACTTAATCATAGTACTTGTCCACTAAGTTACCTTTGTTAAATGCACCATTGTAAGTAAAGCAAATAAAAGCAATAAATTGACTAAGCCTAACATTTATCCACTCATGCACTATTGCTAAATGAACTTCCATAAATAAAGTAAATAAAACAATGAGCAGAAGTGTTCAAGGGAAGGGAAGGTACATATGTATCTGTGTAAAATGACTGACGTCAGACAATTGCCACCAATTTGATTGTTATGGATGCATTGACATGTTTTAAGTCATTAAATTCTCTTCATTGTAACTAGGAATGTGATAAGAAAAATTTGTTCTTATGTGTATTTTTATGTTCGTTGTGTTTTACCAGTTTCTGTGCCATTTTAGACGAGTTCTTTATACAACTAACCAATTCATGTGTGTGGTGATCATTCATGCTCGGTAGTTAACTTTAAGCTAGCTGAAAGTATTTTTTTTTATTTATAACTTTCGTAATATTTATTAATGTTAAAAAATATCTGGAAGGACTATTTTAAACAGTCATAAATTTACGGTGTGAGTCTTTGGATGTTTAATTTGGAACATTTTACTTTGTAACTCAAAATTTGGATTGTACTAACTGAATGCTTGCTGATACTTCCCAGACTATGGTAAAATCTTTTGAGGTCACTGAATTACCAGGTAATTATTTATATTAGCTACATGATCTTTCTCTTATGTTGAGATTGCTCATTTTTATTTACATTTATGTCATATATTTGCAGTTCGATCAGCAAAATTTATAGCACGCAAGCAATGGGTTGTTGCTGGGGCTGATGATATGTTTATCCGTGCATACAATTACAATACAATGGATAAGGTCAAAGTTTTCGAAGCACACACAGACTACATCAGGTGTGTGGCGGTCCATCCAACCCTTCCATATGTGTTGTCATCATCCGATGACATGCTTATAAAGCTCTGGGATTGGGAAAAGGGTTGGATGTGCACTCAGATTTTTGAGGGGCATTCCCACTATGTGATGCAAGTGACATTTAATCCGAAGGACACCAACACTTTTGCAAGTGCTTCCCTTGATCGTACTATAAAGGTGTGACTGTAAATGTTTGTCATTAGCCCTTCCATTAGGTAAAATACATATCATTGTTGGAGATGCTATTGATGTTTTGGTAAACTCATCTGTTTTCAGATTTGGAATCTTGGCTCCCCTGACCCAAATTTTACATTGGATGCCCATTTGAAAGGGGTAAATTGCGTTGATTACTTCACTGGTGGTGATAAGCCATATCTTATCACTGGTTCTGATGATCATACTGCTAAGGTCTGCGAACTGATTCTACTTGAGTAATGCATAATTTATTGAATGTGTAATTAGTTTGACAATTTCTGCTGATAAATTTTTTGGGAACAGGTATGGGACTACCAAACCAAAAGTTGCGTGCAAACGCTAGAAGGCCACACGCACAATGTTTCGGCAGTTTGTTTTCATCCTGAACTTCCCATAATAATTACAGGTTCTGAGGATGGGACTGTTCGTATATGGCATGCAACCACTTATAGGTAACATTCGGTATTTACATGCAATGCTTTGGTTGACTGATGCAAATGTTTGTGTGTTATATAGATGTTCATCTAAGTTCATGTGACTGAGACTTACATGCATCTATCATTTTTGTTAGTTCTGTGTTCGCTGGTCTTATGGGTCATGAATACGACTTATATCTGAACAGAAATTTTTTTTTTGTGGGTCCAACTTCCAATTCACTCATCTTTCTTACTGGACCCTTTTTTTTGGTCATTGTAAAATCATTGTCTTGTATATAACCTGCCTTTAGTTCTTTATATATGAGGAAATTTTTTTCGTTTTTCATCTAATATTTCCAATTTAAGTCATTCTCTTTTCTCGTATCTTTATCTAGTTCACCTTGGAAACATATTGTCCAAATTGCTTATTCTTTCTTTCCTTTTTTCCATTTTGATGTTTGGGGTTAGGAGTAGGATTAGGTTTGGAAAGATTTATGGTGGGGTGAACTACCTCTGTCAGAATTTTCATGGCTTTTTAGTATTTCCACCGATAAAGATGCTTAGGTCTCCGATATTCTTTCTTGTTGTAATGGGACCTCATGGAATCTTTCATTCACTAGAGGCTTGTTTGAATGGGAATTTGGTTTGGTGGTTCAACTTATTGTCCATCTTAAAGATGTTTATCTTTCTAAATCTGAACTGGATAGGAAAATTTGGACATTAGAATCTTTGGGAGTTTTCTCTCCTAAATCTTGTAGGCGTATATGTTGTGTGCGTGTGTGAGGGTATAATGGTATTTTGCATCTTATTGTACCCTAGTATATAATAAAGAGCAATATCGTCTGGGAGAGAACACAAGACTCTCTCCTTGCGTTTCTCTCATATTTTTCTCCTTCTTCTTCTTCTCTTTCTCCTCTTTTTCTCTCCCACAAATTCCAACTTGGTATCAGAGCCACATTACGATCTCGAAGGTTGACCGAGTCGAAGTAGCGCGATGAAAAACACTGCTAACGTCAACCGTACGGACGCTGACGTCAGCATGTCTGTACATCTGTTTGAGAAAAAATTTAGGGGTTTGGATCGTGGTGATTTATCATGATTTTTTAGTGATTATAACGAGGTTTTTTGGGCGATTTTGTGAAAAAGGAAAAAGGGTCAGATTTGAGAAAAATGCTCGATACGATCGTCTCGGGGTTCTTTTCGATGGATGATCTCTACTAGTTGGGTTTTTTTTTACTCAAGGGATCATTCAAAAGTGGTCTCGCGTTGTTTGGTGGAGAATCGAAGCGTCGGTGAAGATTTTCGTCTACGTACCTTAACGCTTGAGGTTTTTTTTTGGGTTTTTTGTGATTTTTTTGATCTGAAAATGTCTTTCGTCTCTCCAATCATGCTCTACTGGTTTCTAATCACTATGTGTGCATGATTAAGTGTGTTGGTGGTTGTGACTTCCCTGTTGCTGTGATTTTGGGCTGTTTTCGCCTCCCAGGCCTCTTGTTGAAGCCTAACCATACATGTACCGTGTTGTTTGTGCTATCTCCACTTGTGTTTATGTGAAGTTAGTGGTTGTGGAAGTTTCTATTCAAGTGTGATCTCCTTATTTTGAAGTTTCAAGTATATCAGAAACAAGTGACATCACATCCGAGCCTTCTGGCGGGCTGAAAAGGGTAACTGATAATCCAAACACTCTCATTTCAACAGTTCAGTTTGATGACAACAATTTTCTACCTTGGTTTCACTTTGCACAAATATATATTATTGGTAAAGGGAAATTCGAATATCTGATAGGTGCGACTAAAGCTCCAGCTCCCAGCTCTCCTACTTTTCCTAAGTGGGAGGCGAAAAATGCCATTGTTATGTCTTGGTTACTCCATTCCATGAAGGCTGAGATTTCTAATACTTTCATTTATCTACCGACTACCAAGGCTATATGAGACTCCATGATTCAGACATATTCAAAGAAAGGCAATAAAGCCAGGATGTATGATATGCGACAGAAAGTGGCCCATTTCCATCAAGGTGATAAATCTTTCTCTTCCTACTATTCTACACTTAAAGGGATATGGCAAGAAATTGATTACTATAAGAGTTATCGTCCCCAGTGTTCTGAAGATGTTGTTGAATACCACAAGGAGGTTGAAGAGAGCAAAATGTTCGATTTTTAAGCAAGTCTCAATTCTGAATATGCTAGTATTCACATACAGATTTTAGGGAAGGATCCCTTCCTGTCGCTTAGTGAAGTTTACTCATATGTCTAGGAAGAAGAGAATTGTAGGTATGCAATGTTGAACCCTACATCACTTTCTTTCATAAAAAAAAAGCTATTCTCTCATCTAATTAGCGTGGTGGCTCCCATGGACGTAGTGGTGGTGGTCGGGGTAGTTTCAGAGATGGTCGAGGTGGTTTTTCAGGGGATGAGAGAGATAAATTCTAATTTGATCATTGTGGTCGTTTTGGACATTTAAATGACACATGTTGGGACCTACATGGTCGTCTGCAGGAGTTTTAGGGTCGTTCTCAACGTGGCTCATTTGCTGGAGGACGTGGTGATTCTCGTTTTGTTCGTGGAGGCCGGTCAAGTGCTAATTCTGTGACATCTATTACTCCAGATACTATATCTGCACTGTCTACTGATTCTGCTTCAGCTCATTCTCTTGTGATGAGATTGAGGCTCTGCGATGCTTCATGTCGAGTTTGGACACATTCACATCTTCTCCTCAGACCTCGTTTGCTTATTCAGGTACCTCTGCCTTTGCGTTCAGTGCTAGTGTCTCTTCTTTTGGTCACTCCTCAGGTACCTCTGACCATATGATTGGTACGCCTTCTCTTTTTCCTCCTATTCTATTTGTCATGGGAAAGATAAGGTACGTATTGTTGATGGTTCCTATTCGTCTATTGCCGGCAAGGAGAACATATCTGTCACCTCTTCCCTACATTTGACATCTGTTCTTCATGTTCCCAAGTTTACTTTAAATTTGTTATTTGTTAGTTATTTGACCAAGTCCTTAAACTGCAATATAACTTTTTTCCCCTCTCATTGTGTCTTTCAGGACTTGAGTTCGAAGAGGATGATTGATAGGGGACATGAGGACAACAACCTATATATCTTGAATATCCCTCCACATTCCGCATTACCTGTTCAACAGATCTCAGCTCCTACAATAAATGATGGCCATCTTAGTTCCATGCAGCTTTCTCAGTGGCATAATCGTCTAGGCCATCCTTATCTTTCTACTTTAAAAATATTGTTTCCCCATTTGTTTTCCAGTTGTAGCTTTGTCTTTCATTGCGCTCCTAGTGAATATGCCAAACATTGTCGGACCTCTTATCCAATTAGTTTAAATAAAAGTGAATCTACTTTTGATATAGTTCATTCTGATGTATGGGGACCTGCTCCTACTGTTTCTTTGTCTGGGTTTGGATATTTTGTGACATTTGTTAATGACTATTCTCGTGTTACTTGGATTTATTTATTAAAATCAAGAAGTGATGTCTTTTCTTCTTTTGTCTCTTTTCATAAGATGGTTGAAACCCAGTTCAATAAGAAAATTAAGATTTTGCGGTCTGATAATGGTGGTGAATATATATTCCATGCTTTTTCCTCCTTCATTGACCAGTTAGGAATTATTCATCAAACATGTCCTGGTACACTAGAACAAAATGGGGTTGCAGAGAGAAAAAATAGACATTTACTTGAAGTGGCTCGTACATTGTTGTTCACTATGAATGTCTCCAAAACCTTCTGGTCAGATGCAGTCCAGACAACGGCCTTTCTCATTAATAGAATGCCTAGTCGTGTGCTTAACTTTCAGTCACCCCTTGAGGTCTTGTTTTCTCCTGCATCCTTGTTCCTTATTCCCCCTAAAGTCTTTAGGTGCATTTACTATGTACATGTGGATAAATCCTAGCGGTCTAAACTTGATCCTAAAGCTCTTAAATGCATTTTCTTGGGGTATGCTCCTAGCAAAAAATGTTACAAGTGTTATCATCTTGCTTCTCGGCAATGGTTTGTTTCTATGGATATTACCTTTCATGAAACAATTTCGTTTTTTTCTTATATTAGTTCTTTCTAGGGAGAACATTCTTCTGCGGAGTCTTCTCCTCCTCTTTTTGTTCAGCTTTTATCTTTGACTCGGGTGTTCATGGTGAGGGGGGAGAAGGTTCTTAAAGTTTATTTCAGAAAGAAGAAATCAAACGCTTTGACTATTCCTCTCGTTCCTGACTAAGATGTCTCTTTGGCTCAAGCTCCTGATCCAGGTAATCCTTCTGCTCTTTATGACTTTGATCTTTCTATAGCCCTTAGAAAAATGTGTTAGATCTTGTGTCCAATATCTTTTGGCTAATTTTGTGTCTTATCAGTCCTTATCTTCTTCGTATCGTCACTTTGGTCTTGCCCTGTCTTTTGTGTCTGTGCTTCATAGTGTTGTAGATGCCCTTTCTCAACCACAGTGGAAGGCTGTTATGCAGGAAGAAATGGTTGCTCTTGAAAAAAATAACACATGGGATATTGTTGATCTGCCTCGGAACAAAATTCCTATTAGGTGCAAATGGGTATACACTGTCAAGCTCAAACCTAATGGCTTGGTTGATCGTTATAAGGTTTGGCTAGTTGCAAAAGGATACACTCAAACATATGAGATTGATTATCAGGAGACCTTTGCTCCTGTCGCTAAGCTCAACTCTGTTCGAGTCCTTATTTCCATTGCTGCAATAAGGGATGGCCTTTCCACCAGTTCGATGCCAAAAATGCTTTTCTTTATGGTGATTTAGCTGAGGAAGTGTACATGTAGCTTCCACCTAGTTTTCTACCAACTTCTTTGAAATATAAGGTCTGTTGCCTCAAGAAAGCCCTTTATGGCTTCAAACAATCTCCCCAGGCTTGGTTTGAATGCTTCCGCCTTGCTGTCCTTCAGTTTGGGTATTTTCAGAGCCACGTTGATCATACTTTATTTCTCAAACTTACTGGTGGTGCTAATCTTACTGCGTTGGTTGTTTATGTGGATGACATTATTGTCACGGGTAATGATCTAGTGGAGATCTCTCAGTTGAAACTGAGGTTGGCACGTGAGTTTGAGATTAAAAACCTTGGCCAACTCAGGTATTTTTTGGACATTGAGGTTGCTTGGTCTACGAAGGGCATTTATGTCTCTCAACGGAAGTATGCTTTGGATCTTCTTACAGAAACTGGTATGACTGCCTATAAACTTATTGTCACACCGATTGATGCTAATCATTGCTTTACTGTGGATGTGGGAGACAGACTTATTGATGCTGGCAGATATCAACGTCTAGTGGGTCGTCTTATTTACCTTACTATCATCAGGCCTGACATTGCCTATGCTGTTAGCGTTGCGAGTCAGTTTATGCATGCCCCAACTACTGTGCATCTTGATGGTGTGTATCGTATTCTTTGTTATCTTAAGCACAATCCTAGTGTTGGTCTGTTGTACTCTCACCGATTTAATTTACTTATTGAGGGTTATACTGATGCGGATTGGGTTGGTTCTCTCACTAATTATCGCTCAACCTTTAGCTATTGCACTTTTATTGGTGGTAATCTTGTTACTTGGCGAAGCAAGAAACAATCTGTTGTTGCTTGTTCGATGACTCATGGTGTTTGTGAACTTTTATGGTTGCGTCTTCTTCTCTCTGAGCTTGGTTTTCCTGTCACTTCTCCTATGCATTTCTACTGTGATAATAAGACTGCCATTAGCATTGCTCTTAATCCGGTACAGCATGATTGCACCAAACATATTGAAGTTGATCGTCATTTTATTTGGGAAAAACTCCTTACCGGCGTCATTTGTCTACTGTTTATACAGACTGGGGATCAACCTGCAGACATCTTCACAAAGGGTCTTGGTCGTGATTTGTTTTTGTCTTTGACTCGCAAGCTAGGACTCTTTGTTGTCTATCGCCTAGCTTGAGGGAGAGTGTAGGCGTATATGTAGTGTGCTTGTGTGAGGGTATAATGGTATTTTGCATCTTATTGTAACCTAATATATAATAAAGAGCAATATCGTCCGGGAGAGAAAACAAGACTCTCTCCCAGCATTTCTCTCATATTTTTCTCTTTCTTCTTTGTCTCTTTCTCCTCTTTTTCTCTCCCACAAATTCCAACTCATATGTTCATACATAAAATTACTAATTCGTCTTGCAAATCAGTTTGTTAAATGTGGATTGTAGAAAGGAGTCCCATGGTTTAGTAAGAATTGTGTGAAGCTTCATTTAGAAATTCATGATATAGTGTATGGTTTTCATTATTTCTTGATTGAATTCTGATGCTTGGTTGAACCAGCATTGACTAATTAGAGAAGGTTGTTGCTATTATTATTTTAGCCGCTGTTTAGAGTTTCTTCTCTCTATTGCATGTTCATTCCTAGTGACTTATTTTTCCTGGTCTGCCATTTAATTCTTTGTACCTCTTTGCAGGTGTGCATTTTTTATTTGGTTCTCAGAGCTCTTGATACTGTTGGTTTGTTCCCAGTCCTTGCCCTTATGTTTCATGTGATACTCTGTTAAGCTTCGCAACCAAAATGTTGTAATGGTCTAATGTGTATTTCTTTCTTAAATCTTTTAGCATTGTTCATTATTGTTGTATGGTACTATGGATGATACCTCTGCTTTTCAATATGGATTTGTTGTATACTTGTATTTACAAATTGCCAGCCTGTGCAACTGAAAATGCTAAAACTTACCATAATTGTTATCTTTAAATTTGAATCATGATTTTCTTATGTATGCACTTTGATGCAGTTTAATTCTGTTTGACAGCCTATATGATATTGGAAAATTAAACATGTCAACTCATAGTAAGTTAAAGTTTTAAACTGCAATAAGGAATGGCATTCTAATTTACGTTAGAGGATGTTTCTGCAATTTCTTTCCCTTGAACGTTTGTTATGTTAATAATGGTTGGCCTCTGTCAATCTGATGCCAACATACAAGTTTCATTGAACATCTTTAGTGCCCCCTGCAAGCAGCAATCTCTAGGTTACATGTCACATCTCCTTTTAGTTTTTAGATTACCTTGGGTAGCATGTTTTTGATGGACTTAAATATTAATGTGAAGAACCTCTATCGGTATAATTGAATTGATTCTTGGCAACCATGCCGAATCAAATCTCTCAACTCGATAGACCTCAGTTTTAGAACCTTCTTTCAGTTTAAGATCTGCCAAAGTTGGTCATATGTGGTGCCTGTACTGATAAATTGGCAATCTGCCTTCATGACATGTCTAGGTTTATGCGTAACTCTTTTCAAGGTATTTTATCTGATGCAATTGAAAAAACAGTTTATTTTAATTCATATATTGGTCAGAGTCTTGTAATTGGTCTCAAGTCACATTGATCATCTTTCTGTAATGTGATACTTGAGACATGCTGATTATTCTCATTTTTTCTCCTCTTAGTTTCTATGATCTTGTTTTAACCTTGTGGCATTCTGATTATTTTCATTTGTTTTTGCTCTTAGTTTCTAATGGTATTATTTTACTGAATGAATTGTTATATACCGTCCAATCTAACTCTGAACCATCTTTGTTGTTGTTAGAGGACGATACAAGCATACATGCTGATATCAAAGTACCTATTCTGGAAGCGTTTCACCGTCATATTTATGATCACAACTGGCATTTCGCATGTGAGTTTTTGAAAATCTGTCATCCAAGAGGTCTCTTTTTTGCAACATTACTATATATATTTTTTGAAAAGGGTAATGTATTAATAGCCAAAAAAGGGCAATAAAGATACAAACTAGCATAAGGAATGCTAGATAGAGAGAGAAATAGCCACACGGCTGTGAAACATGAACTGTCAAGTGATCCCAATAAAGAATCCAAGACTTCATTGGAGGGCTTGCTCTATTGGAAGGATTAAAAAGCCAATTGTGGAGTCTTGATAGAGAATTATCCAAAACTTGACGAGACTACCCCAGCCTACCCTTGAATATTCTCCTGTTCCGTTCCTCCCAAATTGACCACATTAAAGCCGCCAGAATTAAGTACCATAATTGCCTTCTAATATGACTCCGATCATTGTATCTTTGAGTAGGCCAACATTGGATAAGGCCCTTAGGTGACTCCGTATGAGCTGGCAACACATCAAAACGAGTCATGAAGTAGTTCCAAAGCGGGTACACCCACTGACAATGAATGAAAAGGTGATCGGATGACTCTTCATCTGAAATGCATAAGCAACACCAATTTGTAATAATCATCCCCCGACAAATTAGATTATCAATAGTTGGAACTCTACTCCACCAAAGCCTCCACATAAAGAACGACACTTTCAACTGAATTTGAGGATTCCAACCACAGATCCCCGGCGAGCACTCCGGCTTTTGAGGGCACAATGCATCATACATCAATGTGACTGAGAAACCTCTATCCTCATCTTTGCTCCACATCATCTCATCATCCAGATCCTAGTCACCCAATTGGTATTTTTCAAGGATATCCATCAAACACCCCATCTCCTCAATTTCCCAGTCATTCAAATTCCTTCTAGGCTTGAGATCCCAAGAGCAAAATACTCTACAACGAATCATATGGTCTTGCACTAACCCATTCTTAGCTAGAGCTAAATTAAAACAAGAAAAGAGGATATTAAGAGGCTCACTAGTACACCATAGATCCATCCAAAAGAGGACCTTGTTCCCCTTGTTGACTTTGAATCTTATATGCTTGAAGAAATCTACTGTTTCTGATAAAATGCTCTTCCAAACACCACATCCCATCAGTCCCATTGGCATAGAAGTGGACTAGTCGAGTATGTCTTCCCCATATTTGTTCGAAATAAAATGCCTCCAAATTGCATTTCTTTCGGAACCAAATCTCCAAAGCCACTTAATAAGCAAAACTCTGTTCATCTCTCTCAACGATTGAATTCCCAAACCCCCTTGGGAAACCGAGCTACAAATACTGTTCCATGCTACCCAGTGAATCTTCCTCTTCCTACCACTAAAACCCTAAAGAAAGTCTCTTTGCAATTTTTCCAACTTATGTATCACAGACATCGGAGCCTTATATATGGAGAACCAATAGATCGACATACCAACAAGCACACTCTTTAGCATAATTAGCTTTCCACCAATTAAAAGATAATTGCCTTTCCACTGAGACAGCTTACGCCCCAATTTTTCGATCACAGGATTTCAAATAGAAATAGAAGAAGCTTTCGCTCCTAGAGGAGATCCTAAATAAGTAGGCAAGGGGACCACATCACATCCAAGAATATCAGCCATCACTTTTATCTCTGACACATCCCCAACCAGGCTTAAAGTTGATTTGCTCCAATTAACTTTCAGACCTGTAGTAGCTTCCACTATCAGGAGGATGCAGCTTAAATTTCTAAGACCTTCTTCATTCGCTTTCAGCAAGAACAAAAAATCATCCGCATATTGAATAAAGGGAACCGAAGGACTCCCTTCTCTAGCTTTAAAACATTCAAAGAGGCCCACAACTTCAGCCTTAGCAGATAATCTCTCCAACAAATCAGCCACCATGATGAATAAGTACGGTGAGAGAGGATCACCTTGTCTCAAACCTCTTCTTCCTTTGAAGAATCCTTTTGCGTAACCATTTACCAACACCAAAAAGGAAGGAGAAGTACAGATCTTGATCCAATTCCTCCACTTGACCCTGAACCCCATTTTCTCTTGAACTCATATCAAGATAACCCCAATTTACATGATCATACGCTTTTTCTATATCAACCTTGCACACCACACCAGGCCACCCTACTTTAAACATAGCATCAATTGATTCATTAGCCAGTAATGAGCAATCTAAAATCTGTCTACCTGGTAAGAAGGAATTTTGCGTCTTTAAGATGATAGAACCCATAACCTGTTTGAGTTTGATCGCAAGAGTCTTTGCAAGAAGTTTGTATAGACACCCTACAAGACTTATAGGCCTATAACCTTTCGCCTCGGAAGCTTCCTTCTTCTTAAGGATTAAAGTGATAAAAGTGACACTCAAGCTTCTACACCATTGATCCTGTTTATGAAAAGCCTCGAACACTTCCAGAATTTCCTTCCCCACCACATCCCAACAAGTTTTGAGGAACCTTGTGGAAAATCCATCCGGACCCGGCGCTTTATCATCCTCCATACTATTAAGGGCTGCTAAGATTTCCTCAATAGAAAACGGTCTTTCAAGACTAGAGCTTTGCTCTTCTTTTAACGTATCCCATTACACCCCCTCCAGGAACGGCTGACCAGGCATTGGATCACTATATAAATCAACAAAGTACTGTTCAAAACTCTCCCGAATTGTTGACTGGTCATATGTCTAGATGCCATTCACCTTAAGCCTACTAATTTGATTGTTCGATCTCCTCCAACTTGCCATTTTGTGAAAAAATTTTGTATTTCGATTGCCTTCCTTAAGTCAGGTGATCCTTGACCTTTGCCTCCATGCAATTTCTTCCATTTTCAGTAAGGAGTTGTAATCCCTTTCAAGCTCTTTTAATGCCCCTTTATCTTCTTCGGTTAAGCCTAAATTCATCCCTTTCATCTTGAGTTCCTCCATCTTGCATAAACAATCTAGCTTTGTTTTTTCAAGACCTCCAAACTCTTTTCTCCAATTCACCAAGCAAATTTTAAGCAATTTCAACTTCTGACCAAATCTAAAGCTAGGGGATCCTTCCACTTGGAAACTTTCCCACTAGCTTTTGATTTTGTCCTTGAAGCCTGGAATTTCAAACCACATTGCCTCAAATTTGAAAGGACATGGGCCTGACAAAAAATCAATAGGGCGAAGGAGAATTGGAGAATGGTATGATCTTGTACCTGTAATCACCTCTTGAGGAAAGGAGATGTGTTCAAACCAATTAGCTGAAAAAAGGAACCGATCTAATCTACTACTTGCTCTATAATTTGACCAAGTATAAGGTCCTCCCTGCAAAGGTAAGTCAACTAAACCCACTTCCTCAATGAAATCATCAAAACTCTGCATTTGAAGAGAGAAAGTGGAGGATCCTTGCCTTTCACCTGGATATCTAACTGCATTAAAATCCCCCCCAAAACACCACAGCACATTCCACTCTAACATTTTTTGGCATAACTCACCCCTAACGATTGTGAAATCCCTGAGGTTAGAAGGACCATACACCCCTGAGAAAGCCCACCTATAATCATCATTCATGTTTTGGCATAAAATTGAAATAGAGAAATCTCCAATTTTTTTATCTACCACCTCCACAACATTTCTATTCCAAGCCACCAGAATTCCTCCCACTGCCTCTACTACCGGTTTATGAATACAAGCAAACAGCTTTCTACCCCACATGTCAACTGTCCATCCCCTCCCCAAACTACTAGCTTTAGTTTCCTAAATAGTAACAATATCAACTTTCCATCTCCGTAACATGTCCTGGATAGCCCATTTTTCTCCACCCTCCCTAAACCCCTAATATTCCAAGCACAAATTATCGGCTTCATCACGAGTTACACAGTTTGGTGAGTGTCTTCTTCCCTTCCTCCTGCTTCTTCCTCTGCATTCATTATCATAATTTATGTCCGACTTTAAATTTTTCAGTTCCCCTTTTTTCATTCCACCCTTTTGTCTTTCAAAATAGCCTGTTGGTTTCCTGGGGCTCTGGCTTCTTCTTATGTCTATCTCCCAAAAGAAGTCTTCAACTCTGGCTTCTAGCCCTATGAAAGCACAACCCAATTTGCGTTTGACCTCGACAACTTTTTTGATAGCCCATTTTGATTGCAAAGTTGGTGGAGGAAGCATCAAAATGGGCTCCACTTCAGTAATTCCTTCCTCTTCTTCGTACTCTTCTAAACTCTTACACCAACTCCTGCTATCATCAAAAGATGCCTCAGTGGTATGGTCCCCCCATTTTCGATTTTTCAGAAAAATTCAGCTCTTGGAACCCTCCCTCCTTATAAATTTGATGCTCTTAATGACCCACTATCTTGTTCTGGTGATCCTCCTCCCTCTGAACCCTATTGCATCCTTCCCCTGAAACAAAACCCTCCTGGATCAACCGGAGTGACTCTACA
This sequence comes from Platanus orientalis, assembly GCA_025762735.1. Taxonomy (NCBI): domain Eukaryota; kingdom Viridiplantae; phylum Streptophyta; class Magnoliopsida; order Proteales; family Platanaceae; genus Platanus; species Platanus orientalis. The sequence continues at coordinate 7,371 of JAOXJP010142399.1, read as the reverse complement.
TCGTACCCATTGCTCCACGATTCATTTTCTTCATCATCTTCCGACGAGGTGTATGCGTCTTTTTTAGACTTTCCTTTTCTAATCGACTCCTGAACTCGATTAGGCTTCCTTTCCTTGATTACGATTCCAGGTAAAGCCACACTCCTACCTGTTTCGGTCATCCCCGTTATACTTTGATTTGCACTGTTAATATCTTTCACCTCTTTCACCCTCCATATCTTTTGCATTGTTGGGTTTTCCCCCTTGCAATTCGGAGCATCCCCCTTTATTCCAGATCTCTGTTGAGAAAGACGACCTGCATTTCCATTCTGATTCCCCTTCTTTCGCCCTACACGATATTTATAAGCCTTGGGCCCATCAAACCTGGGCCTAGCCATAAGAGGGCGATCCTTTATAAATGGGCCCTCTCTTTTGCCTCTAATTCAAGGCCCACGGGATTGAGGCCCTCGACTTTTGCTTTCATTAGCCCACAACCCATTTCCTTCAGACCTTCCCCGAGTCATCCCTTTTGGTTTAGCCTGGTAGTTCCAGTTTAGCCTTTTAGCTTCATTCCCAGTACAACCATTCACCGGTCCAATTTTCAGTTCCCGCTTCTCCCCCTTCTTCCCTCTTTGTCAAACAGACTTTTGACGAAACCCCATTGATTCGAAATTTAAACTATTGGACTTGTACCTCCGGCTAATTTCCAATGAGTAGACACCGGCATCTGAAGTCTCGCCATTCTCCTCTCCCAACGGGAACACCCTTGGCATCTCTCTTCTCCATATCGTCACCCTATAACCCAACACACCATTGGAAAACCAAACAGCTGCCAGAGCTTCTTCAGGCCATCGAACTTTTAGGAGAACCCATTCACACGATTCCGGATGTTGGTGCACCACTTCCTCCAGTCCTCCACATAGAGCTCCAATTTTTTCGAAGGTGGCTTTGCCCCAAAGATGAATCAGCAGTCCAAATAAACAAATATAGTGGTCCTTATTTTCCTCCCTTCTTCTGTAGCAACCTGCAACAGGATGCCATTTATCCAATAGGATACCACCACCCTCCCATCTCCAGATCCCTTCTTGTAAGACCCTTCTAGCCTCTACCTCAGAAGGGAAAGTGAAAAGGTATAGATCATTTGGCATATGCTGGATCTGAATCTCGCTGACTACCTTCCAAACTCTCTTCCCCCAAACCCTTAATGCATTCGTGCTTATCTGCTCCCCATGATTCTTCCAACTAGGCAAACACGCATTCTAGACAGGCGAGATTCCAGTTCCTTCTAGGAGAAAGAAATCACCGATTTGTTTTTAACATTGTATAGAAGAGGGTTTGGGTTTACAGGCCATAAAAGGTTATGACATACAACCTCCTTGAATGATTTGTGCGTTTATTTGCTGTTCCCTTTCTCCAAGGGGTTTAACGACCCCACCCCCTGCACAGTGACTCCATTTCCAAGCCTGGACAACCCCACCACCTTCTTCGCTTTTGGAACTCTGCTCCATTCCCGATTTCTTTTTCCTTCTTGGGCCACCCATGGTGGTGGACCCTTGTTCCATCGGTAACCTACTTCACCGGTCATCAGCACCAATCTTTTTGGATGAGTTGAGAACCAAGAATTCGGCCAAATTATAATCGTGGTTTAAAGCATAGTTACCAAAGTGAGAAGCGAAAGTGAGAAGCAATGCGAAAGCAAGAAGCAGGAAGCGGGGCTCAATAAATCCTTGGGAAGCGAGAAACGAAAACCGAGTAAGAAGCATTTGGAGAATGGGTAAGAAGCGATTGGGTAGCAAGTAAAGTGTAATTACAAGTAACTTCAAACCATTAGAAAAAATTGTTATGAAATGACTATTAAATGAAATCAAAATAATAGGTGAATAAGTGATTACAAGTAGATAGTAAATAAAAAGTCTACAACCAATAAGTACGTGTACAATAATTGATTACTAGTAAGAAGTAAATAACAATAACTTATGATCGATAATTTCAACTACAGTACAATAAAGTGAATAAACTTAATAAAGTAGTAAAAAACCTAAAACTTGTGTTATGTAAGTAACAAGGAATCATGACATATAGATTAATATACAAACCACTTGTTATTAGTAAGGCGGCTAACCAATTATAAAGATTCAAATAAGATGATTTTTATACAAGGTATTTTTTAGTTGGGATTCGTGTAGATGATCCCAACTAGTGGGGATAAGGCTGTTGTTGTTGTAATAAAATAATATAAACAATAAATCAATACTGAATCATTTATTTCTAGAAAATCATTGCCAAATTTCATAGATAATATTTTGTTTCTTAGATTGTTTCCCTATCAATTCTATAGATGTTTCTACTTGCTTTCTCTAAAGGTTTCCACTTGCTTCCCCAATCACTTCACCATGCTTCCCACGTTTGGGAAACGCGCTTCCCACTACTTGGGGAAACGGTTTGGAATTAGCTTCCCAAATGAGCTTTCCACCTTTTACCAAGCTTCCATGCAACTATGGTTTAAAGTCAACTAGGTTAATGTCAATAACTTTCTTAAAATTAAAACTAAATCATTTCATTGCCTGATCTGCCCCTCCCAAGAAAGGACATCAAATGGCCACACCGATTTGGTTTGTTTGAACTTGCATGACTGTTTGACTACAGAATTTTCTGTTCATCATCAGAAGCAGCAAATGATAGCATTACCTTTAATTCTCTTTACTAGGTATTCATTTATTCTCTACCTTTAATTGGATGCCTCTAAAGAGCATAACAAACAAAAGAAAGGTTAAAGGAAGATCAGAGAAGATAAGACAGCCTTACTCTAGTAGATAACACTTTCCAAACACGATAATATATTTTTCTGTATATATTTAAGAGAGAGAGAGAGAGAGAGAGAGAGAGAGAGAGAGAGAGAGAGCGAGAGAGAAGGTCACAGGTTGGGAATGACAAAGAGGGGGGACAACTATGAAGGCAATGATAGAAAATAAGAACATTTTTTTTAGTTATTTTCTTTTTTGTTTTGTAAGATTGAATCTGTAATTTCATGTACCTTTTCTAAAATCTAAGTTTTCTTTAGATTTGGAATCTTGTATCTGTGGCATATTTTTCTTTGAATTTTTTTCTTTATTTATTTAAGTTTTCTTCCAAAAGTAAAATCAACCAGACACACACAAGATTCTGGCCCTGGGCTATTGGTTCCAATCCCAAGTTGTTACACTTGACTCCTTGTGAGGTTCTCAATGAAAACCCAACTTTCTTTTTTGAGTAAAACAAGAACTCAACTGGTAGATTTTAAAATTACGCTTGAGAGACAAGGCTTACCTGTTGGTAATAGTTGTTCCATGTCTGGATCTGCAATTGAGTCATCTGCTGAGGGTGTTGTGGTAGTTGCTGCTGCTGGTGTTGGTGGGGCTGTTGTTGTGGCTGTTGTTGTTGCTGCTGCTGCTGCTGCTGTTGCTGATAATAATAGTGCCACATGTGAGGGGCATATGTTTGATTAGTCTGCATATATCCATACTGCTCATTACTTTGCAGTGGATATGGATAAATGTGTGCTTGAGGGTGGGAAACAGGTTGGGAAACTGGCTGAGATTGAGGTATAGAAGCAAAACTCTGCTGCTGAATATGTTGTGCTGGCCAGATGTGAGTACCAGCTGGGTACACCTGAGCAGCAGAAACCTGATACTGTATTGGTACTTGGCTAGTCTGCTGATTCTGCTGAACCTGTGGGTTTTCCCAAGAGGGAGGCTGACAAGGATAACCTTGATTCATAAGTATTTGAGAGTGCATTTCAGCAGGTTGGTGATGCGGATGTGGAGAAACCTGCCATTGTTGATGCAGTTGGGCTGGAGGATGCCCGTGGAGCCCAGAACGGTCCTCTCCAGAAGCTTGCCCATTATAATTCATCTGATGCCAATTTCCTCCACTGCCCGCAATATTATCAAATGAACTATTTGTAGGCACAAGTGGCTGTGAATATATCTGTGTTTGTAGAGAACTTGGATCACTTGCTGCATATAAAGGACCATGACCCATTTGAATTTGCTCCAGGGCAGGGTCATCAGATCGCGTGCCTGTCAAACTGGATACAGAGATGTGATTAGTATCATCACCATTTTGTGGTCTGCTTCCATTTGACCCAGGAGTTCCTTGAGAAGCTTCACAGTCATGCGATGTGGTAGGAGCAGATTCCTGAGTTTCAACATCAGGAGGATTTAATGAAAGATTCTCCAGTGAAGGAGGTCTCAGATCAATTTTGGACTCACAGTTTGGCTCTTTCTGAATTTCATTGTCTCCTTTTGGGTGCTCTAGCAAGGACTGTGGAGCTTGAGGATCATTAGCGTCTTCATGCACTATCGCATAAACACATACATTCTGTTTGGTTGCACCTTGTCCAGACTGCTCTTCTAAAACTTCGAGAGATATTACCTGTTGCATTCTCTCCGGTGTACCATTGTTAGTGTCCTCTGAATGGGGCTGGTTATTGACAGCACCACCAGACTGGATCTCAGGATTTTCCGGAAGTGATATTTTCTGGTCTAGCATTGAATGATGAATTGAGCCATGAGAATTGTCATCACCCAAAGCATGACTAGGCATAGCAACGGGCATATCCTGTCTTCCTTCCATGTCCTTTTTCAAGGTGTAATTCCCTCTGGCTGTAGGCTTACACGAGGCTGTATGCCTCAGTAAATATGGAAATAGCTTTCTGTGACGATTCCATGCCTTCCTGATATCATGGATAGTCCCACAAAGGTCCACAAACTGCTGTCAACAAAAATTCATAAGCCGAGGATAAAGGTATGCAGAGATAGAAATAAATTCTCCAGATAGAAAACATAGAGAGATGTCAGGGGAGAATAAAATTCAGGTTATGCACTTGTGCCTACAAAATTGGTAGGTCCTTGATAAATTACTAACAGAAGATCACTGATGCATTCTATTTTAAGGCCTCAGAATTACACCCTCTGCAACAATATTGGCAATCCAATATATGAGAATGTAACCAAGAGTCTGTCCAGCGTCCCTATCATCTCAAGCTCCAGCAATGAGAAATTCAGATGCCTGTGTATGCAGTGGTGATCTTACAAATTCTGTATTATCAGTAACAAGTGCATTAACAATGCTCATTGGCCCACATACAAAAATGCAAGATTAAGGGATCTGGGATGTATGGACCATGTTTAACACAACATAAGATCCCATGAACCATGTGGTTGTTCAATGGAATCTGGTCAACCTAGCATGAGTGATAAAATAGTGTTCAAACAAACTATGCTACAGACCTAAGAACAAGGGACGAGAAGATAGAGAAAATTTCAAGACTAACAGTCTAACACAAACAAGTGCAAACAGAGAAAAAGGAATCTCTTTCCTCTTAAACTTTTTTTCCTTCCACTCAAAAGTGATAAAAATATATATTAGATGAGCTAAAATAGAAATATGACCTCTAAATATAAGCTTGAAATATCCTCACGATCTTTAGTGCTCAAGCCTTGAGATACATCCGACTCTGCAGAGATTGCATCAGCTACAATAGAGTCTATGATATTCATCTCCCTTGGCCCTCGGTGCATCATCTCAAAGTTTATTAACCTCTGCAGTGGTAGCTAACAATCAACAATTTGCTGGAGACAAAATTTTTATAAAGAAATGGCATTTCCAATCTGTTACTGAAGATATATGGTCCAGACTAGTGATCTAATTATAGAACCTAATGCTACTGAAATCGAAATGACTAAAAACTCACCAACTCAGGAGAAATATGTATCATGTATCCCCCCAACCTGAGCATGGTTACAGCATGCTTCACTTATATACTTTAAGGAATGCTGGATCCTTGCTTGTTTCCAAGTGCCAAACTCACTTGTGTTCTCAAGTAGACACGTGGAAAAAATATAATTAATGAACCAGTTTTAGCTTTAGAAATAAAATAAATTACAATAGAAACCCATTTGCGCTCTTGAGTGAGCATGTGTAAACTAGAGATTCTCTCTCTCTCTCTCTCTCTCTCTCTCTCTCTCTCTCTTTTAGGTTAAAAAATAATAAGAATCTATGGACAGAGGCAGACGCCACAGGCAGCAATAGCCAGTCCTACCATCCTAGGCAGTGTTTTAGTTGGCATGTGAGGCTTATGTCTTGAGGCTTGTCGAGGCACACGCCTCACCCCATGAAATGTTGGGGGCCATGTGCTTTATATATTAATCCAAAACAATGTTCAAGTCACACCATTAAGACTTAAAAACAATTTTGATTTTTAATATTAAATATGTTTAAAATAACACTTCAGTTATCATGTTTAACATATTTAACAATTTTTAAATACTCTTGAGGCTCTGATTCACAATAAGATTCTTTAATAAACATCAAAGCACTAGCTTACAAAAAAATATATTATTATTAAACTTCTTTACTTCTTTATGAATGTATGGTGAAATCAAAATCCTTGATTTTAACTGCCTTTTGTATAAATTGATGATTTGTTTTCAATATGTAAATGTACAAAAGGAACAATTCCTCTGGTTGAAACATTGATGTAGTTTTTCCTAGATTTATATACATGTCTCTTTTTTAGCTTCTATTTTTAAAATTTTTTTTCTCATTTTTTATTGTCTTTTTATTTAAAGAAGGGGGGCTTCATGCCTCATCTCATGCATTCGCCTTTTAAAACACTGGTCATAACAGAACAAAATTGATTTCATCTCCCATAATATAATTGTTGGTAAATGTGTTATGCATTTTACTCTCGTTCATCTTTGTTATATATTTCCTTCATCTCTGATTTTCTTATTTATATGCATATATATTTTATGTATGATTTTTTTTTTTCAAATCCATCATGAGCTTCATTCGCATTTTAGGCATATCGAACACCTAGCTTTATAGAATTTGAAAACAGTCCTAGGGTATTGACCTGAACTCCATTCCAGATTTGGTGAAGATCTTCATACTTAACCTCTACAGAAATATCAAAGAGAAGAGTGTGCATGAGATTCATCAGATGTTCGACGAATAAAATCAAAAGTTCAGTAGACAGATGTTCAGGAAGAGTGCATGCCCATTGATTGACGGGCCGGCACCTATGTTGATAACCAGCATGTCTTCAGTTTGTTGTATACAAAGATGTGGTTTATTTCATATGGTGTTACATGGAGAAGTAATCATATAACACAGACACAGAAGGAAAGGATCAATCATGGGATAGCTACTTCAGTTTGTAGCAGGAGGTGTTACATGGAATGGTGAATATGCTGTTACTGAAATCAATAGTTTCGGGAACTGGGATATGGTTCATGAGTTTGTTTATCAAGATCAGTCATATTGCTCCAAATTGTTCTTAACACTTGTTTTCATCAAGATTTACTAGTTTTTTGCATAAAAAACTAGTAAAGTTTAAAGATTTGAAGG
>JAOXJP010142388.1:0-13321 GCA_025762735.1 Platanus orientalis | reverse complement strand
CCCCCCCCCCCCCCCCCCCCCCCCCCCCCCCCCCCCCCCCCCCCCCCCCCCCCCCCGTAGCTTGCGAACTATTGCACCATAAGCCGTAGATATCAACGCAGACACTGAACTGAATACTATCAAACAGGATTGAACCCTTGACCTCTCTTGGAGAGGCAATGCTATAACCATCCAAATAAGAGGGCATTGTTTATGAGGGATCCTTAATCCTGAATGCAACTCCACCTTATCATAATTGGATGGTGATTATTTATGATTTCTAGCCCAGTTCAATTATCCAATAACTCGAGAGCGTCTCTAATCCAGATGTAGTTAATAAAACTGGACTGGTTTTGGTCCTACAATTGATTGGGCACCCAACCCCCAAAGATGGCCAAGTTAGTTTTACAAGGGAGCAAATATCATGTTCATGACATTAGTGATGTCATATGTTGTTTACATTATTTTCTCTCTTCTATTTTGTTACATGCAATCCCAAATCTAAGTTTTCTGTACAACATGATGCTTATCAAATAAAAAGGCAAATTAAAGTTATGTTCAAGATTTGGTGTCCAGGACACCAAGCGATGTCATATGGAATAAAGTGGGTGGGACAGGAGATCTGAAAAAAAAAAAAAAAAAGCAAGTTGGAGGAGCTTACACTTAAGTAGGGGTGGCAATTCATGTTAACGGATCATATACATGTCATGTCGATATAAGGGCATATGACTATATGGCTCAACTTGAACCCAACCCATTTATGAATCATGTCAAAATGGATTTACCTGCTTTAACCCGAAACACATTTATAATCTATCCTAACCAGCTTATTTCATGTCAGGTTCACGGTTAATGTGGTAATTCTTTTTGGTGGGTCAAATTCATGTCGTATCAAGTTAACAGTCTATGACTATAGTGATCAACCTGAACTTGACTCATTTATTACTGGTGTCAAAGTGGGTCACTTTGACCCAAAACATGTTTACAGTCAACCCTAACTCAGTTATTTCATGTTGGGTTTGTATCGGGTTCACGGGTTGCATCAACCATTGCCCCTATGCTGCATTAGGGGCAGATTCATAATATTGATAAACAGTTATGTCTGTTTCCGTCTGTAAAAAACTTTTCTCACCAAGCGAATTCCCTTATACGTTGTACACTAGCTGCCATAGATATCTTCGACAGCTTGTTGGCCGTAAATTGACTCTAAAATGAAATTTATAAAGTTGGTCGGTGTACTGCTCGACAGGAATTTTAATATATTGTATAATAAAATCATTAATCTTTTTTAAGGTTTCGCGGGTGAGGACCCCATCAGTTCTAGAATAGATTAGAATAATTACGTGACCAAAATGCCCTTGTTTCCAATTTCGGAAACAGTTTGCTGTTTTTCTAGTTGGAACTTCAGTTAAAATTAGTTGAATAATCCGAAATAATGTTCTATTATTCATCTTCAATAACAGCCTAACCAAGAGAGGAAAATTAGGTGCAAACTAATTTCGTGAGAACTGTGCAAACCGCACCAGGGTGTGGACATGTCAGTGCCAAAAACTACTAAGTGCACCTCCAAAAACTGTAAATCACTTTTCGAAACTGATGCGTCAATCTTCTTAATGCTGTTTGTACAGTTCTCAGGAAATCTGTTCTCACATAATCCAAACGGCAAGAGGGAGCTAAAAATAATATAGACATCTGCTATTTGCATATCCTTAATACAATTTATAAAATAAATAATTAGCTTTTAAAGGCATAATTGCCATATGGGAATGTGGGAACTGCATTATAAATAGGGGTTGTAGGGCTGTCAATGAGCCAAGATAGTTTGGCTCAGCTTGTTATTAGCTAAACCCGAGCCTTGATTAAAGCTTGTTTCTTAAGTAAGTTTGAACCGGGTTTCTCAAAGCTCCACTCAGTTAAGAATTTTATAATAATGGTCATTGGGATGTTGGGTCTATTTCAAAATAATCACTTTTAACGAGCCAAGTCAAGCTTGAACCAACCATGCCAGTATGAGCCCAAGCCAAACCTAGCCTGAGCATTATCTACCCTTTGGTGAACCTGAGTTGATATGGGCAAAGCTCCGCTCATTGACTACACTAACTACAGCTGAGGGAGGCAGGTGTGTACTGTATACTTCAGATCCTCTACTGCATCTTAAAGTGTTGCATCGTCTTGAAAATGTAGCAATATGTACACTAAGAATCAAATTTTGGTGGGTCTTTTCACTTTTTTGGGTACAGGTCAAAGACACGAACAGGAATATGCAACACCTTAAGTTATAGTAGAGCATCCTTAGTGGTCAATGTGATATTGTAGAATGCTACTTAGATTGGATATAATTAGTGACTTCTCGGGTGGTGCAACTAAACACGACCCCTAAAATTGAACCCAACATGAAATAAGCAAGTTGGGGTTAACTGTAAACATGTTTTGGGACAAACAAATTGACCCACTTTAATACGATTAATAAATGGGTCAGGTTTGGGCATATAGTCATATACCCTCAACGTGACACATATGAATTTGTACCAACATGAATTACCATATAACCCACAAATCTGATATGAAACCCAACATGAAATAAACATGTTAGGGTTAACTGTAAGTGTGTTTCGGGTCAAATGGGTCAAACCATTTTGACATGATTAATAAATGGGTTAGGTTTGGGTTATCATATACCCTCACTTCGACGTGACACAAACCCAACCTGTCAACACGAATTACCCCCCTAAGCATATGTTTCCTGACGTACATACACGCATAGAGGCATGATTAGTTCCACGACTCTCACTGTACTAATTATAGGAGAAACGATACCGTAACCATCACGACAATGGTTAAATCTTCCTTGATTAGAAAGACAGCACACGGTTTCCCTGTTTGATATGCTGTTACAGGGTCCAATTGGCTCCTTGTCCTCTTCTTTCAGGGACAAGGTGTGCTGTAGATGATTTAAACTCCTAACAGGAACCATGACTTTTCTTGGTATGAGAACTTTGACCCAAACGCTCTAGACTTGATTTTTGACTCTAGAAAGGGAGACTGTCGTACTTCTTTCATGAGGCTAGGGGTATTCTGGTAATCAAAAAATGGAATAAGTGAAAATTTGAGTTACAAATTTGAAAGACTCCAAGAGGAGAAGACCCGTAAATCCCAGTCAAGGACTCCTGATCACGACCGGTTTCTCCCCAAAGCCGCGTGCGGCAAACGGGTTTGAGACCCACACGTGTCTGTCAAAATCCCGGCTGTATTATTCCCTCCCCCCTCCCCGCCTTTATGAAACGGACCCGACATCCCAACACCGTCACATGCCTGTCGCGTTTCCGACCGCCATCGAGTTCCCCTCCACACGCTCCCGTAGAAAAGTTGACCTGTTCCTTATCAACCAAAACACGTGGGTCCCACCTTTCTTTTCACAAGAAACACACGTGTTCCTTGACGTATAACTTTAAACTTTATTGATCAACGTCGGATTGGAATCAATATATATCTTCTTTGGCACCAATCGACGGTAAAAAAAACAACTAGTCTTATCCTAGCACTAAAAATTAGGTGAGAACGAATCTTGTGAGAACTGTGAAAACAGTATCAGGTATAGACACATCAGCACCGAAAAGTGATAAGTGCCCCCCAAAAAGACCAGATTCGCAACGGATATGTTTATATCCGTTTCTGTATCCTATTCTAAAAGATATTATAAAACTATACTGTATCTTAATTGATCAATAATTTGTATTTTAGACTAAATTTCAGATATGCAATTAAAAACAAGGAACAAGGGTGGCAATTCCATATATGTCATCACGGTCACCAATGCAATCTTCATTAACCCATACCTATCATTGTCAAAATCTCCAATGACATATGACCTACTAGCAACAATGTTAGAGGGAGCAAAACACTATCTCTTCTTCTATGTTCTATGTCATAGGTGTAAACTTTTGTCACTATAGCATAATTGTGGTAATACCTATGAGTGCCGCCATGTATCAAAGTAGAACAAATATGAAGTAAAAGAGCTTATATATTTTAAAGGGTTTTAGTTATTAGATTATTTAAAATTGTTAGATTAGTTTCAAATTCAATCGTATATTTTCTATATTTTATAAATTGTTATATTTTAACGAAAAGAATATTTAACGAAACAGATTGACATATTTTTATCATATTCATTTATAATGGATATTTTTATAATTGGATTGGATAAGTTTATTTTAGATCAAATACGGATCGATACACTCTCATTTTTTGGATAACTTACAACTCCATTTATACCAATTATACCAATTATTTAAGGTCAACTATATGAATATTGTTCCGTCATTTCATTCTATTTAAGATCATATCGGTCGTTAAATTCCAAATTGTCAGATCTTTTTTTACTACTTTAATCCAAGTTAATTTTAAATTTGAGTCTCTTTCTAATTTTTCTAGCATCATCAATTTGTGTTGCAATCTCTTCTTTACGGGTGCAATCGTTGATCCTTGTTTATGCTTGACCAAACTATTTTAATTGACTTTCCCTCGTATTATCATCTAATAATGTTAGACTTAAACCCTCAAAAATGGATTCATTCCTAATACGATTATTCCAATCTTGTCTTATTTCAATAACCCTCATTTTACATACATATTATTTGTTGGTTACCCAACATTTTGTTGTGTGTTCTATAAAAGAGGAGCGTTGCGTTAGTCTGGTTGACAACCGGCTGTAAAACCCATACGGTCGAAAAAGAGACTAGGATGACCGGGAAGACCGTTGAATCATGACCCCACATCTATGGTAGATATAATGAGTGGTGGGTCCTACTTTTTCGCATCCAACCCGACAGAGGGCCCGAAATCCTAACCACTGATTGACAGACACACGCTTCCATAACTCGCTTTGTCCAACGGCTCCAAAATCTCCCACGTGTCGAACTGGGACTGGTTGATTGATATTAGCCGGCATCATTTTCTATCAATATAAAGATCAGATCACGAGCGCACTCCCCTGCCAAATCTTGCTTTAGGATCAAAATCATCGAGAGAACCAACGCCACCGTCTAGAGAAAATGTCACCGGAGACGGCGAATACCCTACTGGAGTCCGATCTCTCCGGCCAGAATTTCAAGGAAACAGAGCTAACGTTAGGTCTACCTGGCGGCGAATCGCGGGCGGAGACCGAGATCGCACCGAAAAACAGCAAACGTGGATTCTGCGAAACCGTAGATCTGAACCTCGGGAGCTCTAGCGGAGATCGTACTAGCGATCGATCGGAAATTGAGCTCTCTTCCGCCGGGAAATCAAAGTAAGAGCATGAGAATCTCTGTCTATAGTCTCCTAAAAACCATAAATTTTCTCGTTATCGGTGAATTAGATTGGAAATTTTGGTGATTTCAGGTCGCAGGTGGTTGGGTGGCCACCGGTGAGATCGTTCCGGAAGAACGCCTTGAAGAGCTGCACGTACGTGAAGGTCGCCGTCGACGGAGCGCCGTATCTACGGAAGGTGGACTTGGAGTCCTACGGTAGCTACCAGCAGCTGCTGAGCTCGTTGGAGGAGATGTTCGCTTGCTTCACTATCCGTACGTATTTTACCGTAGTCTGTTACTTTTATACGTCGTATATATACGTGGATTTTAATTTTGAATTGAGGAAAAGGACCTCTTTGCTTTGAAATTGCCTGGAAAGGGGAAATTTTCTGGTATTTGCAAATGGAGGTATGGGGACGGTAGGGTTAATTCTGTCTTTTTGGGTTCATAATTGGCAGTTAATCATCTAAACGAGAGGAAGCTTATGGACCCTGTTAATGGAACGGAATCCGTACCCACCTATGAAGATAAAGACGGGGACTGGATGTTGGTCGGAGACGTTCCGTGGAAGTGAGTTTCCTTAAGTGACCTTACATCGATTGTGAAGTTACCAAACTAGCCCTATTCTTTTTTAATGGTTAAAGATTAGGAAATATTGGAAAATATATATTCCTGCAAAGTCATGTGCTTATTTCATTGGATATTGGAAAATATGTATTTGAAATGTCGTAAATGCCCATGTATTTATAGTAAAAACTAGGTTTTCTGGAGAAATAATTTAAACCCTCTGCGTCTGTCTGGTTACCGTGAAAGACTGGTTTTCTTGAGATCCTGGGTGAAATTTTCCCAAGAAAATAATTTTCAAGCTGTCTTGTTCCGTTGCCCAGAATGAGAAATCCTCGATTTTTTTAATTTTCTCATGTACTTATCTATTTTCTTTGCAGTCTTATCATTTTTTTTTTCTAGCAACCAAAACAGTCATAAGAAAATGATAGGAAATTGCAGTTTTTATTTTCTTTTCTTATTCATGTTTAATTTTCTTTTCTTTTCTCTTCTCTATTCAATTCAAGGCAACCAGACAATGCCTATAAAATCAATATTTAATTGTGAGTTTAAGTGTTCTTACTCTTTTTTTATCTTTTTGAATTACAGAATGTTCGTTGGATCATGCAAGCGTATTCGATTGATGAAAAGTTCAGAGGCAAGCTCGTTAGGTAATTTCTTTAGAATTAATTAGAAGAAAAATCATTGTTTTTTTTATTACTTAATTTTTGTCATATAAAAATGTATATTTCAATGAAAATAATAATAATTCAATCTTTTTTTTTTTGGTTCCATGCAGCTCCAAGCACCCCATCAAAATGCTCAAGCACAAGTTGAGAAAGGAACCCATGGAGGCAGCCCCCCTCCATGAATGATAAAAGCATGTACAGAGTCTGTTCCTTTCTCTTTTCTTCCCTTCTTAGTCTTCATTTTCTCTTGTTGGGAAGTTTTGACTACCTAATAGGAGTTGAGTAATAAGAGAAATTACCTTCCTGTAATTATCTGTTATGAGTCACTGGTGCAGTTACTGTAGTCCCCGGCTTTTTCAGTTTGAATATCCATAGATATACTTGTTATACTGAAGAAGAACATTTATGTTGAGTTGTACTTTGTTGATTAATAAGATGCAGATTAAGAAAATTAGTTTCTTTGTTTGTCTATTCGATAAGGTGTTACATTCTTAATTCACGAATGAATCTGCTAATCTGATGCTTCGCATCGATCAATTAGTTTAGTTCAGGGCAACAACAACAACAAAGTCTTATCCCAACTTTGGTTACACCAATCTTGTTCTGCCATTTCACTCTATCTAGGATTAGTTTGATTCACTAGAGTTGCTGATCTAAAACTCTAGAGTAATGGTTGTGTCCACATCTTGATTGGATTACAAGGGTTATTTGCAAATTTTATGCCAATATCACCACATCTTATAAATTATAAGGCTTATTAGGAAAAAAGTGAATCACAACATCTTACACTGAGTGTTGGGTGTTTTTTCACTTTTTTCGCTGTGTCGTTTAATTCTGGATGCTGCATGGTTTTTCACTAATAGGAAATCCGCTTTGAAAAAACATGGGTTATATAGGATTTGCATGTGAGTTCATTGTTTGGAGCTGCAGGTTATTGAGTAAATAAAATTAGAATCTTTTTTTTTTATTTAATTTTTTCTTTCTATGAGATTTGTCATTAAACATCTGATATATATATTTTTAATCATCTAAGCTATATCCCATGAGGTTTGTGATCAATTCAGCACTTGAGCATACCACATGAACAAAACAAACCTTGGGTTTTTTGGGTTGTTTTTGTGTCTTCATGGTTTTCTATGTAGTAAGTGCTTGATCTGATCAAATCGCTATAACTTGAGCAACCCACCGAGAAAATGGTTTGTTCTCAAATTGTTTTCCCTCGTGCCCCCACACACACAAAGATTGGGTGTTTAGGGTTACCATAAAAAAGGGTTTTCAAATTAAAAGGTAGGTACCCCAAAACGGGGGTTTATAGGGTAAAAACTGTAAATAAAAAATAAATCAATCAATCAAATTAAAAAGTAGGTACTTAAAAAGAGGCACCAAATTCAAAAACATATCATGTGTCAGCCTGTGGTATGGAGACACCAGGGAACAGGAAAATTTGGAAATAGAACATTTACTCCCACCAATAACCCCCCATAATCATGTGTAAATAAACATGGAAACAAAGATGGCAAAACCACAAAATCACAGTAAAAGATTTTTTAGGTGGTTCAGCTGCGTGGGGTTAGTCAAAACTGCCCAAAACCCTTTGATCTTCTTTCATAGGTTTCGAAATTCTTGACATTGCTAAATCGTTTTGATGACACCACCATTGTCACATTCCAGACTGACCCTGTTATACTAAATTTGCCCATAAGCTCTAAAATTTATTTTATTTATTTATTTACTAATAGATCTCAGATCTCAAGAGACCTCTGTACCCAACTCTATTAGAACCCCAATAATGTTGTTTAACAGTCTAACTGACCCTCACATCAAATATGGACCCGGGACGATGACACCATAATGACACCCCCAACAACCATGGGCCTAGGGCTTTTAATAAGGGAAGAAGAGAATTTCAAAAAGGAAGAAAATGTTCCTTTGATGACAAAGTCTCTGCAGTGTTTATGGTGAATTATAAGCTAACACATACTGTGTTTGGGGTTCAAAAAGGTGTTCAGTTATGAAAAGAGAGACCAAATTCAAGAACACATCATGTGTCAGCCTGTGTCAACACAGACAATCATTCTCCGAAGAGTCAAAACATGGAATACCTACCCAAAGAGAGCCCTTTCTTATATATTTTTCTTTTAAATACTAAGAATATTTAGCTAATTTTGACTTTTTACCTAAGATACATCATCATTCACTTACCCAAAGAAGACAAAAAAACCAGATGCATCATCAACATGCAACAACACTTACCTCTGTCTTTTTGAAAATTACCTAAAGCTATTCCGATGAAATTGTTGACCCAAGAAATAGGTGTCCGGATCTTCGGCTGTAAGTAACTTACAATAACATGAAACTGTTCTCAAATTCGACACATACACAAAAAATAAAAAACTCCAACCAAATTAGGGTGGGAATTTTAAATTTTGGTATGCATGTCAGTAGATACTTGTAGCATGTTAATGTAGTTAAATTTACCCCAGAGGATCTTGAGTCAAGAAATAGAGCCCTCAGTGGTCAATTTAACCCCAATCTCAAACTTGAAAGAAACATCCAATTCGGTATAATTTGGGGTAAACTGAAGGAAGAAAACACACACACACACACACACACACACACACACACACACACACACATATATATATATATATATATACAGAGAGAGAGAGAGAGAGAGAGAGAGAGAGAGAGAGAGAGAGGTACAAATATCCCAATAGGAATGGATCCCTCGGTTGACTCCTTCCAGTGATAATCTTTTGTGAAGAGCTACAACATGACTCCAACCCCATCTTGTAGTACTGGACATGATAGGGTTACAATGTGCAACTTGGGCCAGGCTCAAACTTAACCCAATCGACCCAGAAGGTCGGGATGGCATTTTCAGACCTCGTTGAGCTTGGGTTGGCAGGGCACAAATGCAATGCTATAAACAAGTGAGCTGGGTTTTTAATTTTTTTCGATAAGTAAAATGATGCAAAAGTTGGGTTAATTAAGGGAGGAAAGACTTTTGAGTCTTACAAAGCTCATTTTAACCCAAGTTGAGCTAGGGTTTAGATTGGGCTCAAGTTAAGCCCTTTAGGTTGATGTTTTGTTGGGTTGGGGGGGAGTGAAGCAGGCAGGCAACCATTTTTCTGATGGGTCCCAAAACCCATCTGAATTTCCATTTGTTGTTTCGAATTTAAGAAGCTTATTTTTTCAAAAACTTTTTATTCATGTTAAAACCAAGGGTTGAAAATGAAGAATAAAGACTTATTTTGGAGATAAGATCCTCTAATGCAGCCTTAAGTCTAGCATCGTCCGAAGAATACCACAGTGTGACACATACCCCAAAATTCAAATCTCAGTGGGTAATATATTCACAATTGGGGAGTACCTGTTGCACTGTCAATGATGTCAGACATTTTTTTTTTTTTGGGAAATTTGCTATATCGGACCCAAGTTTTATCGAATTTGCCAAAAAGTGTCGTAAACCATTACCTTGCCCAAAGAGGATTTTATAAAAGTAAATTTACTTTTTTACCCTTTTGATAGGGAAACATAAGGAAACCAAATCTCCAATCTTTGTCAATTACCAAAATGAAAAAAAGATAAAAGATTTTAAAAAAAAAAGAAAAAAAGAGAGCAGTCTGTTGAGGAATCTGTAGATGATAGAGGAGAGAGTTTTCGGGTTTTGCTCTATTTTTTTTTTAATACAATTCTCTTGAAAGGCAAAGCTAAATGAAGATAAAATTGGTTTCCACCTAGTTTTATGTGACGTGCACTCTAGAAGGTCTTACAACATATTCCAACTATTTCTTGGGAAATAAATCATTGTCCCACTCATTGAATTAAAGAAAGGAAATGAAAGCAATAATCATAATCGTCTATACCACATAATATAAAATGCCTTTTGATTTGTCTGGTAACTGTTGTTAGAGGTTTTGTTAAACGCATCAGGGTTTTGTCTAAAGAAAAAGGGTCAATATGAAGGGGGAAAAAAAACAAAAATCAAAAAACAGAAAACAACCCTTGAAAACCCAAACCTAACAGATTAAATATGAACCTTTAAGATATATTTGGCAAGCGATCTCATATAGCAATCTAATCCTAGATCCTGATATGGGTTTAGATTTGTTCTGTTTTGCTATGCAATAAGGTCTGTAATCTTTAAGTCAATTTCTTCTATGGTAAATATGAACCTTTTGGACTTGCCAATTTCTTCTATGGTGCCGAATTAATGGTATGGTAGAAAGGGGGATAGCGTTTTCGATTTTGCACGAATCAAAGCTTGAATATCAATAACCTCAAGTTGATAACCATGGTCCGTTTTGTAACCTAAGCCTTATCAGTGGGAAATTGAGAAATGTTGTGCAACACCTAAATTTGGCTCACCAGAATTTTGGTTTATTATTTTAGATGTCGTCTGCTGTAAAGAAGAGGTTATTGCTTCCCGTTGATAATTTTTTGTTAAATTGGTTCATTTGGCAAATTTAACAAATAATTATGGGTAAAAAAGAAAAGAAAAAATATATATTTTTATAATTTTACTCTTACAAAATCCTTTTTGGCCAAGATAATGGTTTACCACACTTTTTAGCAAATTCGCTAAAACACGGGTCCGATCTAGCAAATTACCCTTTTTTTTATATAAAAGAGGGGAATTTATAGAGAAGGGATAGGGTTATGAAAATGATCAATTTGAGTTATCTCCAACAGCCAAAAAGGGTTATTATATTGACGATGCCAAACTTTAAGCTGCATTAAAGGACCATCTCTTCTTATTTTGGGTAGGTGTTAATTTGACCATATTTAAAAGAATGAGAATGATTGTTTGTGTTAATCATTTCTTCTCTTTTTCTTCTTCTTTTTTTTTGTTGGTAATTAAGCAAGCACGCTTATTGGTAATCCACAGTCTTACCCTATACTGTCGACTAACCAAAATTTCCTATATAGTAGCCAAATCTCCCTACATAATCAACCCTGACAGGGTAGATATCTAGTAATTTGATATCTTTTATCAATTAATTTAAATATTTTTCAATCCAAATTCATTTATATTATTTGCATGCAATTTTAGTTTTATTCGGAAATATAGTTTACATCCTACTTAAACATGTAAGTTGTAACCAAGTTACTTTGAATGGGTCACACTTTAGAATAGTATCACTAAGTACAATGAAAAGTGAAGAGATTTACTAAACAATAGAATCACAGATGCAAGAGGAAATTGAATTGACCACTAAGTACAATGAACTATTGAAAAGTGAAGAGATTTATTGGCATCAAAGATCTAGAATTGCATGGATCAAAGAGGGAAACCAGAATACGGGTTTCTTTTATATTTCTACTCTGAATAGAAGGCATAGAAACAGAATTACTAGCAATAAACTGTCCTCTTATGTCTAGACATCTTATGCCAAAAAAATCTCCAAGTGTTTTTCTTAATGTTTCAGAGGTATCTTCTCTTCATCAAATCCTGCAAATATGCCATTTGATTTCACTTTCACAAATAGCCCAATTACTTTGGAAGAAAACGATACTTTAGGCTTTATCCCTTCGAAGCAGGAAATAAGAGAAGTGGTGAATTCCATAAATCCTCTCAAAGCTCCTAGTTAGGATGGAGTTCATGTAATATTCTACCAAAAGTTTTGAGATGTGGCTAGTGTAGACTTAACTCAATTTGTGCAAGAATGTTTCAGAAATAAATGTGTTCCTATGCCAATCAATCACACTTACATTGTTCTTATTCCAGATAAGAATAATTTCGAATGTCCAGCTAATTTTTAACTCATCTCTCTTTTGTAATATTACTTATAAGGTGGCCACAAAGATTATTGTCAACCATCTTCACCCAATCTTAAGAAGGCTATTGCCTCCACTACAGGGTGCTTTTATACCTAGTAGACATATTACAGATAATATAGTTATGGCTTAAGAGCTATTCCATTCAATGAAAAAGATGAGAGGTAGGAGTGGAGCATTTGCTCTCAAATTGAACATGTCCAAAGCATATGATAGATTGGAGTGGTCATCATCAGTAAGACTCTTACGGGGTTCGGGTTTAATGAAGACATTCACAACTTGATCATGTCTGGCATACAATCTGCTTCATTTCCTATCATTCTCAATGGGAACCCAAAGGAATTTATTAGACCCACTCGAGGGATAAGACAAGAATGTTCCCTTTCTCCATATTTATTTATTTTTATGTTTAGAAATGCTTTCAAGGCTTATTTCCAATACGAAGGACCTACAACTTTATAAAATGATCTGTATTAATAAGTATGCACCAACCATCACACATTCAGTGTTTGTTGGTGACCTATTTTTATTTGGTAAATTCTAAATGCAAATGTTTGAATACATCAAGCAAATTTTTGTAACTTATGGAAAATAGTTAGAGCAATAGGTCAATTTTGAAAAATCTACAACTCATTTTAGTAGAAACATTAGTAACCTAAGACAAATTCTTTTTGCAGATTCTCTTAGTGTGCAGTTCATGTCTAATGAAGAAAAATATTTGGGTTATCGAGTGATGATGGATCAACCCAAAAGAGTCTTATGGTTTTCTAGCTGAAAAATTCACTTCCAAACTCAAAGGGTGAAGATCTAAAATGCTCTCACATGCTAGACATACTGTTCTACTCAAAGTTGTTCTTGCTTCCATTCCAATTTATTTCATGTCCACCCACTTATTACCAAAAGCTATATATAATTAGGCCAATGGTATCCAAAGAGATTTTTGGTGGGGGCATAAAGAAGGATGTGTTAGGTCTTATGTATTGTCAATATCCATGCACAAAACAATGAAGTACATGTAGTGGTCATGTAGTAGGACTT
>JAOXJP010142377.1:0-13321 GCA_025762735.1 Platanus orientalis | reverse complement strand
CCAATTGATGTTTACACTTCTTTAAACTAATTTTTTCCAATTAATTTCTTTGGATGGTATTTTTGAAGATCTTTTTTAACAAAAAAAATAAAACTTCTCTTACCTAACCGGTGGCTGGTGGCGGCGTCGGTGCTAGAGGTTGAAGGTAAGTTCCGTTGTCATCATGGAGGTATAATTTTGTCGCCAGTGATGCCGGTGGGAGGGAGGGAACAATTGGAGTTACTGGAGAAATAAAGGAAGAAGGTAGGGTGGGAGGGAACAGTAGCACATTGGAGAGGCCGGTACGTGGGATGAAGAATTCAAATGAAGGTGTGCATATTAAAACATAGCAGGGACGGGTTAAGAATAGATAAGGGTATAATTGAAAATTGCGAAGGTGTGCTTATAAAATGACTTAGGTGTGCTTAACAGTGAGGTGTGCTTACAAAAACTTGAGGTGTGAATATTAACTCCCTTGTTTTCAATGTTTCAGAAAAAGGTGCGATGTAGTGGGTATTTTTCCATTAATGTGGATTCTCGGTTTTCTAAACAAAAAAATAGGATATTCATTAATTTTTTTCTTTATTTTAAAATTGATGAGGCCCGAATCTAGATACTTTGGCTCGACCAAATGAGTATAGAGATCTTTGGCAATCCGACGAACCTACAGAGAAAGAGACGAAGTCAAGGGTGCGTCAGCCAAGTGCTGGTCGGTCACCCTCCGACGATCAAGTTAGGTCTCGTAAGGAGGAGAAAGATGGATTTAGTTTTGAATGGTTTCTTACCCTCTATCATTGTGATTTGTCTCTTTTATAGCACTTGATCTCTTCATTATTCCTGGATTTTTGGCTCATCGCCTCTTGCTCGAGTGACATTCCCAGGCGCGGTCGTAAGAGCTTGATTTGCTCAGACTAATTGGATTGCGCTGGCAGTCTTGCTTCGGAGATGATGTCATGGGATGTCGTATGTTTTCAATTCTCGAGCACCTTTTGTGGTTCGGCTTTGTTGATGTGTGGGATCTTTCCTTGTATGAGAATCATGGGTCAAATTCATAATGCCATTTTCTTAAGGTTTAGGTGATTCAAGGTTTTTTGGCTTGAGCGTTTCAGGGTTAGCCGAGGCCTAGCTCCAAGTGTGGGTGGTTGACCCCGACTATTGGATTTGGTCCCATCAGATGCCCCCCAATTTCAAAGGGTCTTTTTTTTTAGACCGATGGAATTATTTTCTCTTCGTGTTCTCAGCTATTAGTTTTTTGGCGGATGCCACCCTTGTGGGGATCTAGGACGAATGCCTGGGAAGTCGCACTGTATGCTATGACTGTTGGGACTCCATGCATTCATAATGAGTGTGCAATCAGGGGTTTCATTAATGGGATGTCACTTCAATTATCCCTCTATTACATGTGATGACACATGGAGGGTCTAGAACTCATCATGCGGATCGATAAGACATCACTTTGGCTGCCCTTTAAGCACACATGTTGACAGGATGAGGGCTCAGATTTCTTTATGTGGATCAGACGGCTAGGACCGGGCTATCCTATTCCCATAAATAGCTTGGGGTCTCCTGGCTTTCATTCATTTGCGATTGTTCTTTTACTTTTGCATTCTTCATCTTCAACTACTCTGGTAGTCTAGCTGTATTTTTCGGTAGTTTTCCAATACCGTGTTTCTTTCTCCAGCTATTATTCAGGTACATTCTTTTACTCTTTCTTCTTTCTTCAGTTTCTCTAGTTTATTTTTTCTTTTTAGGTAGCTAGGTTCATTTTTTCTATCCATCCCTTTTATTTTATTTCATCCTAGACAACACCGGAGTTCCTTTCAGTTTCCATGTGATCCAACTTTGTGGCTTCCTTTGATCCCAGAGGTGCCCCCAGACTTAGGTTTTGTTGGCAGTGGCCTTTCATTTCTGTTGTCCGTCATCACCGAGCTTCTGTTATTCTTAGGTCCTTCCGTGGAGGTCATTTTTACTCTTGATCAAATGGATGCATCATCAAGTTCCTTGTCTTTTGACTCCAACAACACTCTATCCTTGAGTATGGAGCTCCCCAAGTTTGGGGCTATTTGTCCTGATAACCCCAGGCAGGCCTCAAATATTTCCCGAGAGCCTCCCACCAGTCCCCTGATGGCCGAGGCTTTTCTTCTACTCTCAATGCCTCTGACTTAGAGAAATATAAGAAGTTGTATGATATTCCCGAGGACATTATCCTGTGTTCTCCCGGGGTGTCCGAGCAGGCTTGTCATATCCATGTCGAGGAGGTTTGCATGTATAAGTAGGCTCTAGTGGCAGGCCTTTGGTTCTCGATCGCCATCTTCATTAGGGATCTTCTACTTTGTGTCAGGCTTGCTCCTGCCCAGTTAATGCCCAACTCATGGAGGATCATGATTGACTACATGGTCCTCTGGGTAGTCTGTAGCGACGGGCGTGACCTCATCTCAGTTTCCAAGTTTTTCTTCTATTGTCAGCTTGTTGAGAAGGAATCGAGTTTGTGGTATTTCACTGCCTGGGATAGTTTTAGGAATTCGGTCATTGGTCTTCCAACCTCCCATAAAAGGGTGGAAGAGTAGATTTTTCTTCATCTAGGGAAACGACTGCGAAGCTTACGCTTGGGATAGTGAGATTGAGAAGCTTATTCGCTTTAGCCGTGTGTGGGGCAACCTGGACTCATCTGGTAAGTCTTTTTGTGTTGTCATTTCAGCTTCTATTTATCTTTCATCCTCCTTTGGCTTCTCACTTTATGCCTTTTTATGTCCCACCTCAGTTCTCATCGAGCCTCATCTTTTAACGTCTTCTTTTAGTCATGTGCTTAGGATGATTTCGTACCCCATGCACAATTTTTGAGCCCTTGTTACTTCCAAGGTACTTTCACGTTTCCCCTTTTATCCTCGATTTATGGAGGATATGGTCTCGAAGGATCCGAGTACTCCTCCCGTTATTGAGCTCATGGGGGGACCACCGGGGGTATTTTCTTCTTCTTTTCCTCTTCTTTTTTTTAAATCTTGTTACCTACAATTTGCAGTCATGTCAAAGGTTGATATGAAGCTCCTTCTAAAGAAAGCCAATGAGGCTCGCGAAGAGGCCGTAAACTCCCACAGGATTCCATCAGCAGGGGCGGGCTGGAGTGTAGCTGAGGGTCTCAGATCCAACTACTCGCCTACTATGGTTTTGAAATTTTGAAAGGTTCAGATTTAGATGCCTAGGAGCCGAGAGGGCGCAACATCTCTACCTTCAGAGAGGGGTCAGGCCCCTTCAAGAACTCCAGTCAATGTGTCGGCTATGCTTCCTTCTCCAAGCCTTACCAGGGACCTACCTGCACCTGTCAAGGGTTCCTCCACTCTTCTGGTCAAAGGTTCCATTCCTTGGACTGACAAAGGGAAAAGTCTAGCCATAGAAAATTTTGTGAATAATCCTGACTACATGTTCAAGAAAATGACAAGGATTGTTTCGAATGGCTATCTTGAGGCTCTTCTGTAGTCTCTTCGGGTGCCCTTTATCAACAAATGGTGCTCAACCTTACTGAGTTAACTCACTTTCTTCATTGCATTGCTCATTCGTTGTTCTTCATTCCTCTTACCTTAATATTATTATTATTATTATTATTTGTAGTTGACCTCACTTATGACGGTGCGCATTCAATTTTAGAAGGTTGTAGATAACAATGTTCGTTCACAGAAGAAGAAACTTGCTGCCTTGAAGACCAAGAACTTAGGCTTCCAGACTTAGCTGGCTGACTCCGTCAAGAAGGTGACGGAGCTTCATACAGACCTTGGGTCATTTTTTTCTAAAAAGGATGACTTGGTTGCTAAACTTCATGTAGCTGAGGAGGAAAAGAAAACCTCGGTGACCAAGGTGGCCGAGGCAGAAGGGAGGGCTATGCGAGCAGAGGAGGTCACTGCTCAAGAGAAGGCCAAATCTGAGGCGGCTCTAGTTACACATCTGCAGTAGGAGAGAGAGGCTGCATAGGCAATCATCCAAGCCTCATCTGATTCTGTAATAGAGATCTCGAATTACTATAGAGATGGCTTCGAAGCCTTCCGCCGTCGGGCCTCTCGAGCATACCCAGAGATTGACTTCTCTGGGTTTGTTTTTTATGACAACTCGGGGTCTCCTGCCGCACTTGAAGTCGTTGAGGTCAAGGAGGATGTAGCTGAGGATTAAGTCGCCTTTTAAGGGCCTTCTTTCTTCTTCTTTTTTTTGTTAGGGGTTAGCTCATATGTGCCCTATGTAAACAAATTCCTTATAAATAAAAGCATTTTCATGCCTTATCATAGTATTTTTCCTTAGAGCGTTTTATGTGTATTCACTAGTGGTTTCTCTCTATTCCTTGCATATGTGATAACATGTCCTATTCTGCATCTTCTCCATTTAGTCCTTAGCTATGGGTGATTCATGGCTAAGCTAGATCTGTAGGATACTTTAGTAGATCTCTCAGTTCATCAGGTGGCCTGCAGAATGCATTAGTAGATATTTGGGTCATTTGGTGAGGAAGATTTTGGATCATCAGGTGACCCCAGCCACATGGCACCTATAAAATGCTTTAGACTCATCAAGTGACTATCGGCCACATGGGGACTATAAAAACACTTTTGGATCATCAAGTGACCACTGGCCACATGGGGCCTATAAAATACCTCAGAGTCATCAAGTGACTCTTAGCCGCATGGGGCCTATAGAAATACTTTTTGGATCATCAAGCGACCCCCACTCACATGGAGCCTATCGAATACTTTAAAGTTATCAAGTAACTCTCAGTCGCATGGGGCTTGTAGAAACACTTTTGGATCATCAAATGACTCTCGGCCATATAAGGCCTATAGAAATAATTTTTGGATCATCAAGTGACCCTCAGCCGCATAGGGCCTGTAAAATACTTTAGAGTCATCAAGTAATTCTCAGCCGCATGGAGCCTATAGAAACACTTTTAGATCATCAAGTGATCCCCGGCCGCACGGGGCCTGTAGAATAGTCATCAAGTGACTCGACCACATGGGGCCTGTAGAAATACTTTTAGATCATCAAGTGACCCCCGGCCACATGGGGCTTGTAGAATAGTCATCAAGTGACTCTGGGCCACATGGGACCTATAGAAATACTTTTAGATCATCAAGTGACCCTCGACAGCATGGGGCCTATAGAATACCTTAGAGTCATCAAGTGACTCCCGATCGCATGGGACTTGTAGAAACACTTATTGGATCATCAAGTGACCCCTGGCCACATGGGACCTGTAGCATAG
Organism: Platanus orientalis; assembly: GCA_025762735.1. Classification (NCBI taxonomy): domain Eukaryota; kingdom Viridiplantae; phylum Streptophyta; class Magnoliopsida; order Proteales; family Platanaceae; genus Platanus; species Platanus orientalis. Next base: position 8,106 of record JAOXJP010142377.1, on the reverse strand, counting down.
TCATCAAGTGACTCTCAGCCACATGGGGCCTGTAGAAACACTTTTTGGATCATCAAGTGACCCCTGGCCACACGGGGCCTGTAGAATAGTCATCAAGTGACTCTCGACCACATGGGACCTGTAGAAATACTTTCGGATCATCAAGTGGCCCCCTGCCACTTGAGGCCTCTAGAATACTTTCGAGTCATCAAGTGACCCTCGGCCACATGGGGCTTATAGAAATACATACCTTCTTATTACTCCAAGCAATTTTGTTTGTGGAATGTATGCAAAAGACTTTTCTTTATTAAATGATATTGAGTTACAATTTCCCTAGGGATAGTATTTCCTCAGGTGTTCTGCATTCACGAGTCAAGGTAGTTGCTTACCTTCCAAATTCTCTAGGTGATAAGATCTAGGCCTATTGAACTTAACCCTAGAATGGCCCTTCCCAATTTGGCCCCAGTTTTCCCTTCGAGCGGTTTTTAGCGGAGAGTGTGATCTCCCTTAGGACTAGGTCTCAAATCCTGAATCTCCTCTCAAATATTTTGTTGTAGTATCGTGCCATGGTGTTCTAGTAAGCCACCATTCAGGAGGTGGCCTCTTACCTTCCTTCTTCCAGTAGGTCCAAATTTAGGCAAAGATTTTCCTTGTTCTTTTCGGTATCTGCTCGGGTTACTCGGTAGCTTGGTAGGATTAACTCCACTAGAGTTACTACCTTGGACCCAAATGCTAGGAGGAAAGGGGTCTCACTTGTATGGGTTTTGATTGTGGTCTAATATGCCCATAAGGTTCCCGATAATTCGTTAGTCCAATTCCCTTTGTGTGCTTTCAACCGTGTTTTCATTATATTGAGGAGTGTTCAGTTGATGACCTCCACCTGTCTGTTGGCCTGGGGATGCCCTAGGGAAGTGAAGTAGTTTCTAATCCCGAGATTTCAGCAAAACTCCCTGAATCGGAGATTGCCAAATTGTTTCCAATTGTCAAAGATCAAGACTTCTGGGACACCAAAACGACAGACTATGGTTTTCCACACAAAGTTATGGACTTTACTCTCTGTAATCTTGGCAGGGTTCTGCCTAGGCCCATTTAGTGAAGTATTCAATTGTTATGATGATGAACTTAACTTGCCTCTTTCCTTTAGGGAGTGGGCCGCTATGTCTATCCCCCATTATGCAAATGGACAAGGGTTGGGAATCGGAGTAAGTTCTTCCACAGGCTTCCTCGGTTTGTTGGTGAATCTCTGGCATCGGTCACATTCCTGTGTAAAACACGCAGAATCGGTTCACACGGTTAGCCAGTAATGGCCTGCTCTAATGAGTTGGTGAACCATGGATCTGCCCCCTGAGTGGCTGTCACATACTCCTTCGTGGATCTCAGTCATAAAAAATTTTAACTTGGTTGGGGTTAGGCACCAGGAGTAGGGCAATGTGAGGCTCCTCTTGTACATGGTCTCATCTAATAATGTGTATCATGAAGCTTGTAGTTTGAGTTTTTTGGCCTCTGTTTGGTTATCGGGGAGCTTCCCATCTTTTAGGAATGCCCTAATTAGGTCCATCCATATGGGTCCTCCTTCAGTGACCCCAATCGATATCATTTCAGTGGTTGCAATACTTTTCATATGTAGATGCTCTATCATCATGTCCTCATTATCCTTGAGGGTTGAGGCAAGTCGGGACAATTGGCTGGCTCAGTCATTATGCCCTTGGGGTACGTGTTCGATGATGAACATGTCGAACATACTCGCCAATGCTTGAACTATCCACAGGTACTCTACAATCTTGTCTTCTCTCACCTCACATTCACCCAGAACCTGATCTACTATTAGCTTGGAATCACTTCTTACTTTTATGTTTTCGGCCCCGAGTTTATGAGCTATTTTAAGCTCATTCACTAGCACTTCATACTCCTCTTCGTTGTTGATTGCCTTGAATCCAAATCTGATGGCATATTCCAGTTTTTCTCCTCTTGCGGCTGTTATTATGATTCCAGCCCCGCTGGCATGGTTCGTGGTTGACTCATCAACATTTAACACCCAGTTGTTTTCATCTAAAGAAGTAGACTCTCCTAGTAGTTCCATGTCCAAGGATGGAGTTAGTTCAACTACAAAGTCAGGTATAGGTTGCCCCTTTATTGCTCCCCTTGGTTTATATTTGATGTCAAATTCCCCCAGTTCAATGGACCACTTGACCAATCTACCAGATGTATTTAGCTGTTGCAGGCTAGATTTTAGGGGTAGGTCCATGTAGACAGTGATAGTGTGGGCTTGGAAGTATGGACGTAGCTTTCGTGCTATGGTCACTACGACAAAGGCGACTTTTTCAACCCTCGGGTAATTCTTTTCGGCTCCCATCAAGGCCCGACTAACATAGTACATGGGTCATTACCTGCCCTCTTCTTCTTTTATTAATACCAAACTCATGGCAGAGTCTGAAATAGCAACATATAGGAGCAAGGAATCTTTAGGTCCGGTTCTGCATAATAGGGGCAAACTTGCGAGGTGCTCTTGAGCTTTTAGAATGCTTCTTTGCAATATTTTATCCATTTGAATGCTTTTCGAAGTAGGTGGAAGAAGAGGAGGCACTTATCTGTTGACTTAGAGATGAATTGGTTTAGTGATACTATTATTTCTACTAGCCTTTGAACTTCCTTCGTGTTCTGGGAAGACTCCATTCGCACGATGGCTTCCACCTTTTTGGGATTCACTTTAATTCCTCTTTGGGAGACCATAAAACCTAACAATTTTCCCGCTAATACTCTAAAGGCACATTTTTCCAGATTTAGCATCATCTTATACTTTCTTAGTGTGTTGAACATTTCTTCAAGGTCCCTAAACTGGAGGTCTGCCTTCAAGCTCTTTACCAACATGTCATCTATGTATACTTCCATGTTTCTCCCGATCTGGTTCTTAAACATGGTGTTGACCAGCCTCTAGTAAGTACTTCTAGCATTCTTCAATCTGAAGGGCATGACTCGATAACAATTCAGCCCTCGGTCGGTGATGAAGGACGTATTTTTTTGGTCTAGCCCATACATCCGTATTTAGTTATACCCTAAGAAGGCGTCCATGAAGCTGAGTGACTCATGTCCTGAGGTGAAATTGACTAGGGTCTCTATTCTTGGTAGGGTAAAACTATCCTTCGAGCAAAGTTTATTTAGATCTGTAAAGTCTAAGTATACTCTCCACTTTTTGTTAGCTTTCTTGACTAGCACCACATTGGACAACCATTTTGGGTAGTGTGCCTCCTGTATAGACTTTGCTTCTAAGAGCTTGTCCACTTTTTCTGCAACTGTCACATTTCAGTCTGTCGCAAAGTTCATCCTCTTCTACCACACGGGTTTGGCAGTCATGCAAAAGTTCAACTTGTGCACCATTATCTCTGAGTCTATGCCGAACATGTCTCTATGGGTCTAGACAAAGATGTCTTGGTGTCGAGACAATAGTTTAATCATCTTTTTTCTCTAAATTGGTTCGAGGAGGCTGCCTATATGAACTTTCTGGTTGGGGGCCAAGTCATCTAAAGGTAGTTCTAAAAGGTCTTCCACTGTTTTGGCTGTTGAGCTTGTTTTCTTTGCTTTCACCTCTTCTTCATTGACCATTAAGGTCTCTTCCTGTAGGCCATCTGAAAGCAAGGCGCTATAACACTCCTGCGCCACGGTTTGGTCATCTCTAACTTCCCCCACCCTGTGATCTATAGGAAATCTCATCATTAGGTGATAGGTTGAGATCACTACTTTCATCTAGTTCAGGGAGGGTCTTCCCAATATTGTGTTGTATGCTGATGGGTAATTAACTACCAGAAAGACAACCTCCTTGGTGACTTCCTATGCTCTGAGCCCTACTATCACAGTTAGGGCTATCGACCCTAAGGGAAAAATCTTATCTCCCATGAAGCTGACCAGGGGGGACCCTATGGGTTGTAGCCTATCTTCTAGGATTCTCATCTGTTTGAAGGTGGGTAAGTACAAGATGTCGGTGAAACTGCCATTGTTGATCAACACTTTGTGCGTCCTGTACCAAGCAATTATGATTGTTACCACGAGAGGATCGTCGTGTGGGTGTTGTAGTTGTAAGGAGTTTTCTTCAAAAAAAGTGATCAGGTGATCGGTTTTTCAGGCTTGTTTTGTCAGTCTCCTTATCATATAGATGTTTTTTTCCCTTCACATGCTTTGATCATCATATGTGAGCTTTCCAAGATGAAGCAGACTCGCCTCTTCCTATGGATCCTCCTGCTATCACTTTGATCTCGCCTAGGGGCAAGGGTTCCTCTTTTTCTTTTGTTGCCGGTTGGGTTAGCCCCTTGTCAATAATGTCCATCTTCTAAGTGGTCACAAATCTTTGCACCCTTCCCCACTATATCAGCTCTTCTATCTGCTCCTTAAGGTCAAAATATTCATTGGTATCATGACTGTGGTCCCAATGAAAATGACAATATTTTTCTCTCACCCTCCATGTTGGAGGGGATTTCAACTTCCTTAGCCATTTGAGGGCGGGGTCATCTCTGATCTCCATTAGGACATGTTTGAGAACTATGTTTAGAGGGGTATACTTGGGAAATCAGGACTTGAGGGTCCCTATCTTCTTCTTCGATTGGCAGGGCTGGTCACCTTGCCCTCGACCCTGATTGGATCCACTTGACCCATCCGTTCTTTTTCTCTTTTCTGATTCTGGCCCCCCTCGCTGGGCAATCAACGCATTTTCTGATTTCATGTGCTTCTGTACTTCTACCATCAGTTCCTTGAGAGTATTTGGTGAAGACTTTGATAGGGAGAACAGGAACCTGGAAGGTTGTAGTCCACCCATCAAGGCGGTTAATATTACTTTGCCATCGGTGTCATCCACCTGTAAGGTCTCCCTATTAAACTGAGTGATGTAACTTCTTAGTGATTCATCTTATTCCTATTTCACACTCAAGAGGTAGGTCACAAGGTTCCGACAACTTTGAACACTTATGAAATAACTAAAAAATCAATTGTTGAGGTCCAGAAAGCTATCAATGGACCCCGATTAGCCTTTTGAACCATGCGTAGGTGGGACCCTTGAGGGTCAAAGGGAATGCTCGACACATGATCTCATCTAGGAGAGCCTGGATGTGTATCAGTGTCTTGTATGTCTCCAGGTGGTCTAAGGGATCTCTCATCCCTTCAAATGCCTCCATTTGAGGAGCCCAAAATTTGTTAAGAAGCAAGCAGTTCATCACCTAGACCGAGAAGGGAATTTCTATCCTTCTAACCAAATCTTCTACAGTGGATGGTCCATTCCCCTTCATTGTCTGCATGACATCCTTCAATTGGTCCTAGACTTCCTTGAGTTAATCATCCATTGGTAGGTTGTGGCTTTCCTCCCTCTGTTTGGCTTTGATGAAGGTGTTCTCTATCATGTTGCCTCTCGAACTCGTGATATTCTGTTTCCCCCATCCTTTCTCTATTTTTGCTTCTCGTCAGGATGGGGTTTTCACCATGTAGTCCTTCGTGGGTTTCTCATTCTTCCCAATTGATCATCCTTTGTAAAAGTTGTTGGTTTTGTTGAGCGATCTCTTCCATGACCTTCGTGAGGTCCCAAACCCGCCATTCTAGATCTGGTCCGCCAACCTCCTCCGTCTGATTAGTTTGGTCATTATTTGTCGTGGCATTCCTTGGGTTATTCTTTCGTGCATCCATGAATCTGGTCTTTACCATGCACTCTTAGTCTAGATGAGCTATATTAGCTACAGTTCCTATAGACGGCACCAACTGTTGAGGCCCAAATTTGAATACTCGAGCTCGACTAAATGAGTATAGAGATCTTCGACGATCTGGCGAACCTATAGAGAAAGAGACAAAGTCAAGGGTGCGCCAGCCAAGTGCTGACCAGTTGCCCTCCGACGATCAAGTTAGGTCTTGTAAGGAGAAGGATGGATTTAGTTTTCAATGGTTTTTTACCCTCTGTTTTTGTGGTCTGTCTCTTTTATAGCACTCGGCCTCTTCATTATTCCAAGATTTTTGGCTCATCGCATCTTGCTTAGGAGGCATTCCCAAGTGTGGTCGTAGGAGCTTGATTTGCTTAGAGTAATTGGATTTCATTGGTGGTCTTGTCTCAGAGATGATGTCGCAGGATGTCATATGGTTTCGATTCCCAAGTGCTTTTTATGGTTCGGCCTTGTTGACGCATGGGATCTTTCCTAGTACTACTGTCTTGGGTTAGATTCGTAATGGCATTTTCTTGAGGTTTAGGTGATTAGGGGATTTTTGGCTTTGGCATTTTGGGGTTAGCCGAGGCCTGGCTCAGATTTGGTCTCAGGTCAGTTCTTCTGTCCAAGCGTGATTTTTTAGGTTGGCCTCGATTGTTGGATTTGGTCCCATAAAAAATATTCAACAATCCTCGACTTATTTTAAATTTTAGACCTAGATTTCACGTATAAGTATCCTTTAGGTACATTAACCTAGATTTCTTTTCCATGTTCTTCATACATTCATGTTTGGATTTCTTTAAAAGATTGTCTTTTAGGCATTTCTCCTAGTATACTACATATTACGTGTTTCAAATATTACACTTGTAATACTAAACACTACCTTTTAGGATTGTTTTACCTTCTTCGTCGCAGAAGAAACGAGATGCAATAAAATCAACAAGAAAAATGAAGGAAGAAATCATGCACAACACAAGATTTACGTGGAAAACCCTAGTTTGGGGAAAAACCACAAAGCCATAGAGAAAAGTTTCACTATTTGGAAGGAAACTCATCCAAAGATGATTTACAATTTTCAAAACCTCTCTCACTCCACACACAACCCTTGATCAAAAACATATAAATAACCTAAAACCCTAATACATATGTGAAAACAATTTAGATCCGAAAGGATTCTCATTGCTCACCTTAACCTGAAAATTTTCATATTCGGGTTTTTCTTTAGGTTGTATCCTAGTTAGATTACTAATGCTAACCCAACAAATGAAACTTCACACACTACAATCTCCCACTTGAAGCTTGATATCCTATTGCATCTACTGTGTTTATGAACACTATTATTTCATTGATGAGATTTCTCTCTCTTATGGTTCAACTATTTTGTCTTCACTCTTGAAGACCAACTGAAGTTTTACATAGCTTCAGTTTCACCGTTGTGACTGCCTTAGTGAACATATTTGTGGGATTGTCATCTGTATGGATCTTTTCCAATCTCAACTTCTTTTCTTCTAGAAGAGAACATATGAAGTGATACCTCTTATCAATGTGTTTGGTCCTTACTATTAGAATAGGTGTCCTGACAAAACCATCATAAAAAAAATTATAGTATTTATTTGTTTATTGTTAATAATAAAGTACTTTGTTCCATCACCACGTGTATAAATTTGTTTATGGGTAATTATTTGATCTTAGAGGATGAGATAGATGGTCTTCAAGTAACATAGTAGGATGTTAGACACATGGATTATGTGTGGAGAGATCTGACTATCCAATTCTTATAGGCCTAAAACTTGACAACTATAGATGATGTTGGGCACATCACTTAAAAGGTTGTTATGTGTAGAGTTTCCATATGATGGAGTGATGAATCTTAATCACTAGAGTAAGACTCTAGACTTACATATAAATGCATAATTCAAAGGCATTAAGGGGGTCCATAATGAACACATTTAGTAAAACTTCATTGTCAGAGTAAATGATGTTCGTAACTTATAGACTAATCCTTTGACTTGAGGGATTTGTGATTCTCTAAGTTATTCAAGTTGATTATTTTGAGTTTTCAACAAGTGATGCCTAATTGGTGGTTGTTACGCTTAGACTAATGATCCAACTTATTGAACCAAAAATCTAAGGTAGTTTTACTTGCAAGTATATAAGTTTTGTAGTACATTACAATATTGAATCCACATGGATTGACTTGTAAAACAAAAACAAAGCTTACAAATGAGAAACAAAAAAGAAAGAAAATGGATCTAATTTAGGTTTCCACGCCGTAGTATATAGTAACAATAATGTAAAAATAGAAAAATTATATTAAATGGACCTAAGGCTTCAAGGATCCATTTAATAACTTGTAACTTATTTTAGATCAAATTATCACAATTAGAATCGAATAAAGATTTTACCTAACTAGAAGATCACACCATTAAATCATAAATAATTACAGAATTGAACGTTT
>JAOXJP010142356.1:0-13321 GCA_025762735.1 Platanus orientalis | reverse complement strand
GGCTGTTTCCGTGACTTGAACCCGCGCCACCAAGGACGCTAACGGTAAGCCTTACCGTTGGGCCAAGCCGCCCTTTCGGTGAATTGATAGTGAATAAATAGGTGATTTACTGATTCCCCATTTTGAAAGCATAAATGATAGACATGAGGTGCGATGCTCGAACCCTTTCGGTGACATTGAAGCATGTCTCCTATATTCACACTTTGATGAACCACTTCCCAGCATAAATCCTTATATCTTTGCTAAACAAGATTAGCAAGGAAAGTGTGGGAGATTTTGGGGAAGGATTTGGGATATCAATTGGTCATGAAAAGAAGAGGGACTAAAGCAACCTTTAAGGGAGAGCGTCCAAAGACGGGAATCTTGTGAGGAAGGATCAAGAGAGGCTTTAGAAAGAAGATTTAGGAGGGAAGAGATTTATTCAAGTTCAAAGACCTAAGCCCCCGACAGAGCCCTAGGTCCCATGCTAGGTTGGGTGAGGGATTGGGGATGCAGGAGAATTGTGATATTGGTTTGTCTTTCTTACAGGATACCGAGTATATTCTTTGCAACCTCTGGCACAAAGGGGATTCCCCCCACTAATGTCCTCCCAAAACTGGAGTCTGTCTCCCTTTCTTGGATCATATCTCATGAAGTGGCAAAACTTTGGATAGATTTTGCTGATGCTCGACCATGGGCATGTTAAGGGAATGTGACCATACATTTTAGCTGACTTATTTAATAGTTATCCCCTAACAAGTATTATGTTTCTTGGATATGTGGTGTAGATGCTAAGAGTTCTTCAATTGTATGGCTGAGTAAGTTTTTGAAGTCTAGAATTGTTTTAGCCCCGTACAAAATTGATAAATGAAAACAAAGTGAAAAATTTACCGAAGATAAAGAGGTGATGCAGGATGATAAGCTCTGATATCAAAGTTAGTACAGGACAATCTGGTGGTTGTTATATCCTGTTGATATGGGGCCCAAATAGATGTTGCGAGAGTGAGGACAAAACTTAGGCAATTAAGTATTGTCTTTAAGGACACTCAATTAACTATAAATTTAGAAGAAGATTAGGGGAAATGAATGAGAATTAATCCGGAAGAATTAAGATAAAATAGACGAGGAAAGAAGATGAAAAATAGAAGAGAAAGGTGCTGATTTAGGTTTCTGGAATTTCTGGGCAGATTGGTAAAATTACCAAAATGACTTCACACATGTGTCAGAGAAGTCTAAAATTTTACAGGGTATTAGAGATTATATAAAATTGATTTGCATGCAAAATTTCATGTGATTTTGATAAGGGAGAGTATTTAAAACATATAAAAGAACAGCCTGCAGTATACTTATCGGAAACTTAGCAGAACAGAGGGAGATTAAAAATGAATTTGAGGGATTAGATGAACAGAAGATAGAGCAGCCAGGCTATGTCTGTTTGCAAAGATTTTGATGGAAAATTGAAGAAAATGTGAGAAAATAGGTTTTTTTTTGGGCAGAAGTTATGTTTCACAATTGGAAAAGGATCTCCTAATCTTATATTTGTCTGAGGACAGAGAGAAACAGAAAATTTGGGTGTAGGAGGTCCTTTTCTAATTGTGAAACATAACTTTCCACTAAGAAAATTATTTTCTCACACTTTCTTCAATTTTCTGTCAAACTCTTTGCAAACAGGCATAGCATAAAAGAAAAGTATAGGAAAGCTGATTTTTAGAGGGGGGGATTTTAGCTAGAAGTTTAACCTGGAAAACTTAGCGGTGTGAAGAACTTACTCTGTGGATTTCTGGGATTCTAGTAGTTTTATTCTTCAACTTTGATGATGTTCCAGCCCACATGAATGATCTTTAAGATGATACAACAGTAGGTTTGATGGTTGAAAGAATAGAGGAAGAAGAAGAAAGTAGGAGAAGCAATAAGAAGAAGATAAAGGGAGGAGGAGAAGATACCCAATGGCTACAATTGATTGGGAGGTGGAAGAAGACTAGGGCTAGAACCCTAGGGTATCTAATGGCTACAACCACTAGAGGAGAGGGGAAAACCCAATTTTATTTCATTAATCCATCTCCACTCAATACAAAAACGTGCAACCTTATAGGCTCACAAACTCAAGAAAAAAATTAGAAATAGACCAAAATAGAAAGTCCTAAACTTGAGGCTTAAGACTTACTAGAAAGCAAAAGTACAATAAACCATACTTGTCTAAAAACCCACCCGTAAGAGGGACTGTCGAGTGTCGACAAGCCCTATTGTAGGCCCCACATGTTGACTTTGAGATGGCCATCCATAAAATACCTAAACTACCCTTGGCTTTTCAGCCTTATTACGAGCATAACCCCATAAATAAAAACCTCTAAATACCCATGTCCTTAAAGCCTTATTACATGAGTATCCCAACCCCTAAAAACCTAACAAAAACTCACACTTTGCACAAGTATTGAACTTTGCTCTCTTGCGTGGAGGAAAATACAAGAGCCTCTTAAGATTATCAGCATCATTCTCCTGGGGTAGGGAGAAATTTGCCCTCAAATTTTGAATGGGCCAAACTCCATCACAGCTTCAAATTGACGATCTGTCTGTACTCCGCAGAAAAGGTGGCGAATGTGGTGGAGGACCTGATGCACAACTAGCCTATGGAAAGGACTGATTATCTGCTGATGATAGGCTACAAAATTACTGGAAGAATTATATGCATGTGGGACCTGTTATCGGTGATTCATAACAGAAGAATGGGACTGATTAGGGGTAGCACATGGGCTGTTTTATCAGAGTTTTAAACAATCAATTCTGGACAGAAATTGTGGGACCAATAAGGACTTTAAACAAGATGTATAGGTAAGGGTTTAAGGCTGATATTAGGTCTCTCCAACAAGGAATCGAGTGGGGTTTTAGATAATTTTAATATGGTCTGATATGGGCTATAACCAGGGACTGAAATCCGGGCTTAAAGTTAGGACTGTGGAGAGGGATCTAATAGGAATTATGAAGAGGCTTTCTGGACTGCTCGAAGAGAGCAATTCTGGGATAGATTGAGATCAAACTGAGGACTGAAGTTTGGTTCTAAAGACAAGGGTTTATTGGTTTGAACAAAAGCTGTTGTGAGGGTAAATGGAATAGGTCTTGGGTAGCAAGAATCAAATAAGGCCTTGTCTGTTACAAGTAGGGCTGTCAATTGGGCCGGGTTGGGTCGGACAAAGGTCAATCCGAGCCCAACCTGACGTATAAAACCTGAGCCCGAGCCCAGCCCAAACCTGAACTCAACTTGAGACAAAATGCCTGAGCCTAGCGCAATTTAATAAACTGGGTTTCGGGCCGAGTTTGGGCCAACCCGAAACTAATAAAATAGCATATATTGATTGCATCCAACGGTCCAGGCTTAACATTTATTTCTTAATAATTAAAAACCCTAACCCTAAATCTCTTTACCTCTCATTGTCGTTGTTGGTCTTCTTGTCCAATTTGCCTCTTCCACACTCGCGTCTGACCAAGGAAAGCCCACATCTTGTTGCGTGGTCCATGATATTGTGGAACGTTGTAGTTTCCATTGCTTTTGGTTGAAGTTGTTTTATCTTCTCTTATGTGAAGCAAGATGGAGAAGATATGAAGCATGCCATATCAGAATCATCCTTAGATTTGTTCCGTGAGTGTGCTGAGAGATCGAGGTTGTTGTCGCTGCTGTTCTTGTTGTGGCCATTAATGTAGTCGAAATTGAAACCCCAACCGGAGATAGGGGACCAGTAGTTGGAAGGAGTAGATTTCCAATGATTCTGTTGAAGTTTCTAGTGGCCATAAGAAGTGGATGCTCGGATTTCGGCTGGCTAGAAAGATAAAACAGTGGTCGCTGGAAAGTCAGGTTGTTGCCGTCACTGTTCTTGTCTGCTGTCATGCATTGGTGTGGGAAGAGAGGAAGGAGAGGAATAGGGTCAGATGTATGTGAAAGGTGTGGAGAGAGAGAGTATGAGAATATAAGTATTTTAGGGTTTAGTTAGTTAGTGTTGACCGTTAGATTAGGATATTATCAGCAGTTGGTATTATATATTATGAGTATAGTTTCGGGCTGAGCCGGGTCGGGCCTTAGGCTAATATAACGTGTGACTGAGCCTAGCCCAAAAATCACTTCGGGCTTTAAGACTGAGCCCAAAACTAGCTCAGCCCAAAGTTCAACTTGCCCAGCCCGCCCATTCTTCGGGCTAGACAAGTTGGGCTTCGGGCCAGCCCGGCTCAATTGACAGCCCTAGTTACAATGTAAAACATGGGAAAAGGAGGGAAAAGTAAAACCACCTTAGAAAAAGAGAGAAAGGGAAAGAAAGGAAATGTTACTGTTCATTTCCTTCCCTTCCCTTCCCCTTTTATTCCCATCCTTTTTGGTAGGAATAGGTGAATGAGCAAATATATGAAGAAATGGTAAAACATGGGAAATGTTCAACACCCTAGGTAATTTTACAAAGTTTTCCTATCTGGTATCCCCATGCATCAGACAACATGAAAGTGGGGTTAAGGTATAGTTTCCCTCCTTTTCTCGTGGTTTACCTTGTAACAGACATGGCCTAATGGAAGAAGAATAAAACTGGTAAGATTAAGATAGGAAATAAAGAAAGAGAAGAAGCAAGAAAGAGAAAGGGAGATAAATTTACTCGTGTGATAGAGAAGTGATGTGGACATCTAAGCTGAAGTGGGACCCACTCGTGCGATCCTTGTCGCAGCCAAGTGGGGGACATATGGAGTGTCTTGGAGTTGATTTAATTTGTCTTTTATTAGATTTTTTTGTCAGGATTATCTTTAGCCTTATCTTTTTTTTTATGTGTTGTGTTTATTCTAGAGTCCTATGTAGTTAGGGGTCTTCAAATCAAAGTTGTAATTCCGTTTTTTCTCTTTAAGCCATATTTTGGAGGGTTAAAACTCATTTGTTTGGGTTGATTTTGGTGCCATTTGAAAGGTTATTCAATTACTTTTCCAACGAACCAAGATCTTGAGAATCCGATGTGATTTAGGAAAATTTTGGCCAAAATATTGGAAGGTATCACTTAAAACCGGGATTTAGTTTTTTTAGAGTTTTATTTATTTAGAAAGTTTAGTTAGAGTGAGAATTGGAAAGATTGACATGTAATGTCTATATATATGTTTGTAACCCACAATTTTATTAATGAATGAATGAATAAAATACAAAAAAAAAAGTTTATGAATTTGAAGGGTTGTCTCTCTCTCCCTCTCAATGAGTGTGGGTGTCCTTACTTTCTTTTTCAAGCTTTGATGCCTAGCAATGGAAACCTTGGTTGGTGATTTCCAAGGGACATGAGGTTGGTGATTTCTTCATAAGGTACTTCTTCTCCCTTTGTTTGTCTAGACAAGAGACTTGGGCTGGTGATTTCCCAAGGTTGAAGGTTGGTGATTTCCTTCAAGGTATATCTTCTCCTTCTTCATCTTCTTCATCTCTTTTATATTTTTCGGGTTTTCTTGAATTCTCTTGTTAAAACCCAATTCTTTCTCGTCTTTTCTTGATTTTTTATTTTAAGGTTTTGTTCCTTGATCAATCTACTTACTATCCATATATTTCTTGAAGTTTATCTTTGATTTCATATAGTTCTTGATCCATCTTCTACCTATAATTTTCTGGTTTATTGAATTTCAAGATTCTACAGTCTGAAAGTTTATATTATTTTATATAGTTAGACATGTTAGAATTACTTGAAATTTGGTATACATACTCCTCATATACATCAAAATCACCCCGTAAATTTTCAGAATTTTTTGACACACGATTAGGGGTATTTTGGTAATTTTGAAAATTGTCCAAAATTTTAGAATTGCCCTTTTAGGTTTCTTTCTTATCTTTTCTTCATTTTTTTTTGTTTCAATTCTTATAACCTTCTCTAATCAAGTTTCTTATTCTATTTTTCATTAAATCTTGATTAGTTAAAGTGTGCTTAAATTTCACTTTTGGTTCTTTAACTTTATTCTTGCTATCATTTTACATCAACCTTGGTATCATCTTTATTGTGTTGCATCAATAATCATCGGTGAAGACTCGACAACCCGAGCACGAAGTGCTGGACTCATCTTCATTGTTGATTGCAGAATACAAAATTCACGTGTTATGCGTTACTTGCCTTGGAGAAGAATGACAACTTTGACTAATATTGATGAGCTGTAACTCATCCACAAACTCCACTTTTATGCGGCTCTGCAATGATGAACTTGAATCTGACCTAGACTTTATATTCCCTTTAGGAGGAACGAGTTGTGCATGATTTCATCTACAACAATAACATCTTCTTTAATTATCACCAATGTAGTAGATGGCATTCATATTGATCGTGCCATTGATGTATGCAGGCTCTTTGCTGGTGACAACCAAGAAATCATTAAGTTGGGTATCTTTTCACGTTATATATTTCTCAGTGCAGAATCCTAAATAGCATATTCACCTTTTCTTTTACTCGGCCTCTCAGCTTCTGGTATCAAAGGTTACTTCATCATCGGCTTTCTTGGTTATAAACTCACCAGGTCTGGTTCTGAATTAGTTCACGGCTTGATTTTGACGTAGTATCATTTTTCTCTTGATTGAGAACATGTTCATCGATGCTACAACTATTCTGTCTCATACTTTAGAGCATGCTCTTTAAGAAGGTGTTTCTTTTGCAAATTAATCGATTGATTGCTAACACATTGAAGAGACAATTACATACAATCTTTCAATTGTACGTGGGCTTTCTCTTGAAATCAGTATCAATAGTAGATGCCTTTGCAACTCAAAGGGATCCAACATTGTGTAGTATGGGACTCCATGAGGTAGCATTTTTTCAAATATAGAACTGTTTTGTATCTTGTTCTTCTTGTGTCTTTTTGTAGGGAATCCTTTAGCTTTCAACCCTGTCTTTTAGAAACCTATCAGCCAACAACCCTCTATCTTCTAGCAGAATGAGATTGACATCTTCACCTCACCTCTGACTCGGAGTTCAATCGAGGGGAGTGATCCTGGGATAAGGATTCGTCATTCATTTTAGTAGGATAGATGGTTTACTTGTCCCTTACTTTGACATTAGATATATTCCATAATCAGAGTAAGTAGTCCTAGGGATAACTGGCTGGTGTTAGGATTTTTAAAGAACCGTGAAAAAGCCTTTATTGTTTGAGTTTAAAGATTTTCTTCAATATTTTATCTTCAGCATATGAGAAACCTACCGGCCAATAACCCTCTATCTTTTAGCAGGATGAAAATGTCATTTACACCTCACCTCTAGCATGGAGCCTAGTCGAGAGGGGTGATTCTGGGATAAAGATTCATCATTTATCTTAGCAGAATGGATGGTCACATCGTTCCTTACCTTGACATTGGATATAGTCCATAGTCAAAGTAAGTGATCCTAGGGATAACCGGCTAGTGTTAGGATTTTTGAAGAGCAACGAAGAAACTTTCACAGTTTGAATTCAGAGACATTCTTTAGCATTCCGCCTCAGTATACGAGAAAGCTATCGGCCAATAACCCTCTATCTTCTAGTAGGATGGGACTGCCATCTTCACCTTACCTCTGACACGGAACTCAATCGAGGGGGCTGATCTTGGGATAAGGATTCGTCCTTCATCTTAGTAGGATAAATGGTCTCTTGGTCCCTTATCTTGACGTTGGATATATTCCATAGTCAGAGTAAGTGGTCCTAGGGATAGCCGGTTGGTGTTAGGATTTTTGAAGAGCCACGAAAAAGCCTTCATAGTTTAAGTTCAGAGATATTATTTAGCATTCCACTTCAACATATGAGAAACCTATCTACCAATAATCCTCTATCTTCTAGTAGGATGGGACTACAATCTTCACCTCACCTCTAACACGGAACCTAGTCGAGGGGGTGATCTTGGGATAATGATTTGTCCTTTATCTTAGTAGGATGGATGGTCTCCTTGTCCCTTATCTTAACATTGGATATATTCCATAGTCAAAGTAAGTGGTCCTAGGGATAGTCGGTTGGTGTTAGGATTTTTGAAGAGCTGTAAAGAAGCCATCACCCTTTCACCTTTAGTCTTCATCCTTTAAAGAATGCATATGAGGTAAATTATAATTTTCCCAAGGTACACTTTTTTTTTTTATAGGTGTGACTCAACCTCTTGACATGATTGCCTTTTTAGGTTTTTGTTTTAACAAGCATTTTTGCTACCGTTGGATTATTCATAGTTCAGGCTAATGCGTGCAAAGATCTTGTGTTGGAAAACTTGAGATGTTGGATTTTTTTTGTGCCGTATACAGTTTATGCTCATGTAGGCCAGGAGCAGTATAATATTTTTCTTGTAAGGCTGTTCACAGTTTATACTCTTGCGAGCCAGGAGTAGTACATGATTTTGTTTTTGTTTTTGACTGTTCACAATTTATACTCTTGTAGGCCAGGAGTACATGAATTTTATTTGGGCCGTTCACAGTTTATACTCTTGTGGGCCAGGAGTGTGGTGGGGAACCCGAGATATTGGGTTTCATTTTGCTGTACGCAGTTTATACTCATGCGGGCCAAGAGCATGGTGGGGGAACTGGAGATGTTGGGCTTTGTTTTGCCGTACTCAGTTTATGCTCATGCGGGCTATGAGCATTACAAGATTTTTAGGGATATTATCTTTTGAGAAACTTCCCATTGATAGGGCCGGGGCGTAGTCCTTCTGGTGTAATGAGGAGATACACACCACTATAGTAGACTTCTCTTACCACATGTGATCTGTCCCATTTTGGATCAAACTTATTTTTTGAAAGGTGAGACAGGATGATGGGTCGTCGAACTGCGAGCACCAAGTCTCCAACTTGAAAAGACCTGAGCCAAACTTGTTGTATGCACGAGAGAGGCGAACCTAGTAGCATTCCAATCTTTGTTGTGCTTCCAGCTTCTTTTCATCCAATGCTTCGAGTTCTGCAAGTGACAACCTTGCATTTTCATCATCTGTAAGCTCCTCTTGGATAGCGATAAATCGTGATAGAATTTGGCGTTTTAATGGAAGAACGAGTTTTACATCATATATCAGGGTGTATGGCGTAAAGTAGGTAGAAGTTTGAAATGATGTGCGATACGCCCATAGCGCTTCGTCTATTCGCTCATGGTAATCTTTCTTCGACTTTGACACAACCTTTTCGAGTAGCTTATAGAGAGTCTTATTGAATGCTTCAACGAGTCCATTGGCGGGAGCATTGTACATGGTAGACCGTCACTGTTTTATTCGAAATTTTTCACAGAATTGGTTGATTAAGTTGTTCTTGAATGACTTTCCATTATCTGTGACAATGTAACGTGGGATCTCGTAACGAAAGATAATGTGGTTCTTGATGAATTGGATTATTGTCTCTTTCTTCACTTAAGAGGGACAGCTTCAACCCACTTCGAGAAATAGTTTGTTGCTGCTAGGATGTAAAGATGTTGCTTTGATGACTTAGGGAGTGGACCAATTACATCAAGTCCCCATCCATCAAATGGCCATGAGGCGACTGTAGGGGTTAGTGACTTTGGGGGTTGACGAATGAAGTCTCCATGGAATTGACACGCTTGACATTGCTTTGCATATTCCATCAAATCTTTCACCATTGTTGACTAGTAAAACCCCATCATCTTCAATTGGTCATGGAGTTTTGGTCAAGATTGATGTGCTCCACACACTCCTGAGTGTGCATCCTCAAGAGTTCCTTGAACTTCATTGTTTCCAAGACATTTCATGAAAACGTCATTAAAAGAACGATGATAAAGTTGGCCATTAAAGTATAAGAATCGAGGTGCATGCTGCCATATTTCGGTCTTATACTTTAGGTCATCGGGTAGCTTACCGTACTGTAGATAATTAATAAGTGGTTGCCTCCAGTCTTTAATTTCAATTTCAAACACAGAGAACATTACTATGCTGATGCTCATCCTCAATATATGTCAAGGGAGATAGTACACATCATTGACAAACATGAACTATGGTTGCTTCTTCTTTAGCTAATGCTAAAGTAGCTGCGAGATTTGCTAAGACATCCTCTTGTTTATTCTCACTACTTGGCACATACCCTATGGTGATGTCTTCAAATTGTTTCATAAGCCAGAAAACATAACTGTGATATGGAATAAAATCTGGCTTTCGTACATCATGCTCTGTTAAGAGTTGATTTGCTATAAGTTGAGAATCTCCATATACATTGAGTTGGTAAAGCTACAACTCTTGGACCATCTTTAATCTAATGATGAGAGTTTGATATTCAACCACATTATTTGAACACAATTGTGTTAAGGCAAAAGAAAAGGGTGAGACTTCACATTGTGGGGTCGCGAACACCACTCCTGCCCCAACTCTGTCTTTGTGTGCAACACCATTGAAGAACATTTTCCATGCTGGTGGAATATCTAAGTAAAAAACTTCTTTATTAGGTAAGTCTTCAGATAATTCTCACTTTGCCGGGATTGGGTGATCAGTGAGGAAATCTGTTAGGGCTTGCCCTTTCATCACTTTTTGAGGCACATAGATGATCTCGAATTTTGATAGAAGAACTCATTTAGCCAATCTTCTAGAGAGTATTGGTCTCATCATGATGAACTTGAGTGGATCATTACGCGAGATGAGCCGAATAATATGTGCCAACATGTAATGCTGAAGCTCTTTATAGCAAAGATGAGAGCAATACATGTTTTCTCAATGAGTGAGTAATTTAACTCAGCTTCTACCAGAGTTTGACTTGAACTAATAAAACATGTTTTCTTTCCCCAACGACTATTCCTGCGCTGTGATGTAGAGAATCAATGGCTTTCTCGGAATCGGTGCAGCTAAGATTGGTGGT
The DNA here is from genome assembly GCA_025762735.1 of Platanus orientalis. Lineage (NCBI taxonomy): Eukaryota > Viridiplantae > Streptophyta > Magnoliopsida > Proteales > Platanaceae > Platanus > Platanus orientalis. The sequence goes on along the minus strand of JAOXJP010142356.1, from coordinate 2,573 downwards.
TTAAGGAGATATTTTTTATTTTCTTGAGAGCATTCCTATAAGCATTGTCCCACACAAAGGATGCATATTTTTTCATCAACCGATTAAAGGGCTAACAGTGGCTTGCCAAGTTTGAAATGAACCTTCGGATGTAAGCAAGTCTTCTTTGAAGGCTTTTCAACTTATGTACATCTTTAGGCTCTGACATATCTTAGATGGCTTCAATTTTTGATTAATCGATTTCGATGCAACGATGTCGAATTATGAAGCCAATGAACTTTTCTGAAGTAACTCCACATATGCACTCAACGGATTCATCTTGAGTTGATATATTCATAGTCGATTAAAGATGTCATGTAGATCTTTTAAATCATTTACCCTTTTTTTGGACTTTACAACCAAGTCATGAAGTGTTGATAAGTGGCCCCAACATTTTTTAACCCAAAAGGCATAACATGATAGCAATATATCCCTTTCGGAGTGCGAAACGTAGTCGACTCCTCATCCTTGGGTGCCATCCGAATCAAATTGTAGTCCGATGAACTATCCATAAAAGTCAAGATTTCATGACCCATAGTTGCATCAACCATTAGTTCATGAAGCATATCATCAAAGATTTTCTGCATGAAGCGTTGATAAGTGGCCCCAACATTTTTTAGCCCAAAAGGCATTACATGGAAGCAGTATATCCCTTTCGGAGTGCGAAACATAGTCGACTCCTCATCATTGGTTGCCATCGGAATCTAATTGTAGCCCGATGAACATTCATAAAAGACAAGACTTCATGACCCATAGTAGCATCAACCATTAGTTCATTGATAGGAAGGGGGAAAAATCTTCTTTAGAACATGCAACTTTTAAGTCTCTGAAGTCAACACACACCTGTATTTGCCCATTCTTCTTTTTCAGTGGTATTATGTTGGTAATCCATGTTGGGTACTTTACTTATTGGATAAAGTCTGATTCAATCAACTTATTGACTCCAACCTCAATTTGTGTAAGCAACTAAGGTAGAAAGCGGGGTTGTTCTTGTTTGATAGGACATACACCATGCTTGACAACTAGATTGTGAACTGTCACTTTGGGATCGAGTCCATGCATTTTTTGTAACTCCAAGCGAAAACATCTTTATACTTCTGGAGTAATTTGAGGTATGTCGTTTCTTCTTTTGAATTTAACGAAACACTTTTGTAAGTGGGTCAAGGGTCCTTTTCATTGTTAAGGTTTAATTCTTTGAGTTTATCAATAGTTACTTGTTCCCCTTCTTCGAAGATTAAAGGAGCTTCTTCAAGTTCATCATTCAATGAAAGATTCTTCAATCACTTGGATTGTGATATGATTGATTGAGGTGATGTCTTCAAATTCCTCCTGATGGTTGTTGGAATCCTCATCTTGCACAAGCTCCTTCTCGTTATTGAGATTCTGGCTTGGTTGATTGGTGAAAATAGTGTGTTGCTTAACAATCAAAGCTTTACTTGGAGATACTTCTAATTTCATTCTTCGTTTCATGCGATAAGGAATTGAACTTCTTGGTTCATCACATCCTTTAGCTACAACAGGATCTAGCTCTTGTTGGTGCTATCTTTGGATGCCTCTTTTTAGTTTGGCTTTGCGAAACTGCAGACCAAGGCGTGAAAATGCAGACCTTTTCCATGGCCAAGTTTGCTGATTAGACATAGTCATTTGCCCCCCCTAATCGATCAAATACTGAGGTGTGTGAAGTGGCCTTGCCGATCTAATCAAAGGTAGAATAACATAATGGTGCTAACTTCTTTTCCCTTAGTTTGTCTACAATTTCAATTGTAATATGATGAGTGAATGCTTTCATTTTGCCTGAAACGCGAACAGGCTTAGGAGGGGTGGACCCAACACTAGCTCTTGATGAAAAATTTTTTTCTCATGCCATACACAACTTACATTGTGTTGTAGTTAATCCATGAACCACATCACCAGTTTGCACGTGAGAAAGTTCTACTAGTTGCTGTGGCTCTCCTTTTCCGTATCTGGCATTCTCAAAAAGCTTATAAACAATGGGATCATACCACCCATCTAGTTGTCGCTCGATTACAGAAGAATTACATTTGTTAGCCTACGATGCAATGGGCGTTGATGTGGATGCCTTACAAATCCTTCAAGAGATGGTTTAGAGACCATTGTATTTAAAATGTCATGGATTGGAAGAACTAAGTCTTCTTGCAACATCTCAAGGTCGACCCTTGAAAGAAGACATTTTTTTTATTGGGTGTACCCTTTAAGCGAAAACGCCTCATTCCCTGGATGTGGCAAAAAGTTGGTGAGGGACACCTCATTTCCAGGATGTGGTGAAAAATTGGCAAGGGGCGTTGCATCGGCGCCCGGATGCGATGATAAATATGTAAGGGTTCTCACACTATGAATGAGTGTAGGTAAAGAAGTTAGTCCAAGAGAGCAGGATTTGCTTAGCAGCTTGGAATATAGGAACCTTAACAGGTAAGAGTATAGAGTTAGTGGACACTATGAAAAGGAGAGTTAATATTTCTTGTCTACAAGAGACTAAATGGAAAGGAAAAAAGGCTAAAGATATTGATGGTTTTAAACTTTGGTACACAGGAGAA
>JAOXJP010142345.1:0-13321 GCA_025762735.1 Platanus orientalis | reverse complement strand
CACCCCAAAGGACTTGGTACCCTTTATTTTCTCAAAGTCTCTCTTCAATTTATCAATCTCTTCTTAGGGATCATCCTCATTGTGTGGGATAGATGTGAAGGTAGGATTGCAAGGTCATTTATTATGTCATTAAGATTTATGATTTGAGTCTTTGTGAATCAAGGAAAGGGGAAGATTTAGAGTTAAGTTTGTTAGATCTGAAATATTGGTTGTAGGGATTTGACAAGACAATGGAGTAACAATGCCTGAGTCATGGATCACGCTTTCCTCAAGACAACTTTCTCCCTCTACTCTAATCTTAAAAGAAACATAGATTGCAATGAGTCAGCAAACTTGTCTCTAGTATAAAACGGGCCCAACTAAAGTTGTGTTGTTGATCGACGATCTGTAGCATTATAAGATCAACCCTTGAACACTAATGTATACTCTTTTAGAACTGTATATAGAGAGAAATAAATGGATTTTCATAAAGGCACAGAGGTTTGGGAAAAAGATGAGAGAAATAGAGAAGTTTGAAGTGAAGTTTACATTTGAGATTGTCTTTCTTTTATAGAAATTGTAGAGACACCTTAAGATGTGTCTGTAGACTTCGAAACACCCTTTCATGTTGAACACTCATGTGTGAATGTTTATAGACATCTTGGACGCGTCTGCACATTTTCCCATGAACGAAATCCCAAAAGCTACAATGTTTATGTTGCTAGTTTTTGCCCGAGAAACATCCCGATCAATCAATCATATATGCCAGATTGATCGGGCCTTGCCCTCTCAACCGATTGGGCATGTGCCCATTCAGTTGCTAAACTGAAAATTTCAAACAATCCAACACCATTTTCAAATTTAGAAAAACAAAAAGAACTTGTATATAATTCTAGGTACATAGCAAATTATGCATAGATGAAGATGTACTTAGACTTGAACCTTCACTTAGTTCAAATATATCAAAGTTTATCGAGTTGCTTAGTAACCGTATTTTTTAATTAAGGACCCCATTTCGACTAAACAGGATATGTTGAACACACAATTTACCTTACTAGTGTTCAACCATAGCCATCATATTTATGGCCTTGTGCTCTTATCCTATTTAGTAAGTACTCTAGTAGACCAAGCTTTAAGTCTTATAGAAAGCGGCCTTCCTTTCACACTTACTTAGGTGAGTTTATTTGAAGTGTATTTACATGACTTAGACTTCTCTATATAGATATAGACCCATCAAAAGTACTTAAACTCACCCTACTTTATCCAAGCAGACAAACATTAACTATGGACGGATTAAAGATATAATTATCTCTTTGTTTTAATGCATATTGTTGACTTTTATGGCTTATTTTTCCCGTTGAACTTGAATATAGGTTAGGTTCCCACTATAGTCAACTTAATTTATAGGCTTTAATCTCATCCCCCTGGATGACTTTTAAATCATATCCCTTGCAAGGCCTTTGGTAAAAAGGTCAACTAGATTTTCTTTCGATCAAACAAATTCCAATGTAATTATTCCATCTTTCAGAAGTTGTTTCACATATAAGTGTTTTAAACTAATATTTCTAGGCTTTCTATTATACGTACCATTGTACGCTCTTAGCAATGTGGCTTCACTATCGCAATGCAAAGAAATAATAAGCATTGGTTTAGGCCATAATGGTATTTTATGAAGTTCCTTATACATTCCGCCTCTTTGTCTATAACTACCAATGCAATAAAATCTGTTTCCATAGTGGAATGAAATATACAAGTTTGTTTCTTGGATCCCAAAGATACCGCGGTACCACCTATAGTGAATATCCACTAACTAGTTGAATCATCTAAACTACATATCCAACTAACATCTATGTATCCTTCTAATACATTTTATTGTTTTTTATAACATAAACCATAACTTACAATTTTCTTTAGATATCTAAATACTCTATTGACTACTTTCCATTCCTAGTATCCAAGGTTATGAGTATATTTGCTTAACAAACCAACAACATAAGGTATATTTAGTTTTGTATAATGCATAGCATACATAAAGCTACCAATTACACTGGCATATTTTAATTGATCTATGCATCTTCTATTATTCTTTATTAGCTTCACACATAGATCAAATGGAATAAATACAGGTCTATAATTAAAACAATCAAAGTTTGTAAGAATAGATTCAATGCAATGAGACTGTGTAAGACTATATCATTACTATTATTTATTAGTTTGATACCCAAAATAACATTTGCTTTACCCATATCTTTCATAGCAAAACATGATAATAAATACCTTTTAATATTTATAACATTGTCTAGATTAGTTCCAAAGATTAATATATTGTCAACATATAAACAAATGGTCATAGTTCTATTATCAGTAAATTTTAAGTAAATACATTTATTAGCTTCATTTACTCTAAATCCATAGGACTATATTAGTTTATCAAACTTTTCATGCCACGACTTTGGAGCTTGTTTTAAGTCATAAAGTAACTAATCAATTTACATACTTTATGTTTTTGGTTTGTCATAACAAAATCTTTGGGTTATTCCATGTAAATCTCTTCATTTAAGGCACCATTCAAAAATGTAGTTTTAACATTCATTTGATGTATATGTAAATCATAAATAGTAGTTAATACAACTAAAATTCTAATAGTTGTTATTCTAATTACAAGAGCATATATATCAAAATAATCAACTCATTCATTTTGTTTAAAACCTTTGGCTACTAATCTATCCTTGAATTTTTCAATTGATCCATCTGCTCTTAATTTTCTTTTAAATATCCATTTACAACCTATTGGTTGACATCTTAGAGATAGATTTACTAATTTCTATGTTTCATTCGCCATGATGGAATCCATTTTATTATTAATTGCTTCTTTTCAAAATGAAGCATCTCTAGAACTCATGGTTTCCGTAAAGGTTTTAGGATCTTCATCTATATCTAGTAACATTACTTAGTTTTGATTTCATTTCTATCATCTTCTATTATATATAGATTAAAGCTTTTCTTATAAAAAGTTTCTATTTTTCTTTTACTTTTTCTAAGTTCTACTTCTTCTACCTCTATTGTTTATCCTCATCTAAGAACATTAAATGCATTGGCACATTTGTTTCATCGTAAGGAAATAAATTTTAAAAGAGTATCACATTTCTTGATTTTATGATAGAATTTTTAACAATTATATCTCTATCTTCTGTAAATAAAAAAATGATATGCCTTACTGTTTTAAGCATATCCTATAAATACACTTTCAATAGTTTTATCTTTTAACTTTTATAATTTTAGGATTTGGTAATCTCACTAATGCTCTACACCTCCACACTTTAAGATAATCTAAATTTGGTTTATGTTTCTTTCAAAGTTTATAGGGTGTAACTTTTGTATCTTTGTGTGAAATTATATTCAAAATATCGTAAGATGTTAGTAAAGTTTTTCTCTAATAATTATTAGGCAATCACAAATTTATTATCATTGCATTTACCATTTCTACTAATGTTCAGTTTTTTCTTTCCGCTATCCCATTTTGTTGAAATGTATATGGGGCTGTAATTCGATGTATTATATCTTGTTTTCATAATAATTTACAAATTCATTTGAGGTATATTCACCACCTCTATCCGATTTAAGTAATTTAATTCTTGTTTCTAATTGGTTTTCTATTTAGTTTTATAAATTTCAAACTTACTCAATGCATCATCTTTTGTTTTAATTAAATAAACATAAGTATACTAAAGAAATCATTTATAAAAGTAATAAAATACCTTTTACTTCATCTAGTAATTAAACCAACAATTAATTCACATATGTCAGAATGTACTAATCCAACAATTCTAAATTTCTTTCTATTTTGTGAAATAATTTTCTAGTAATATTTTGATTTTATACGTATATCACATTTTTCTATTTTCTCATCTTGATATTTACGAAGTAAACCTACTTTTATCATGCTTTCTATGGACTTAAAATTAACATGTTCTAATTTAGCATGCTGGAATATCATGTAGTTTCACAATCTCATCAATGTATAACTTAACCAATTTATCAAGTGAGTAATTTACCCGAATGGGTATGTAATGAGTGGACTTGGTCAACCGGTCCACAATAACAAAAACAAAATCAAATCTCTTCCTAGTTTTGGGTAGTCCACTAACAAAGTCCATAAATATGTATTCCCACTTCCACTCAGGAATTTTCAATGGCTGTAATAATCCTACTGACATCTGGTGTTTAGCTTTCACAAGCTAACAAGTCAAACATTTGGATATAAAATCCATAATTTCCTATTTCATGTTATTCCACCAATAACATTCTTTAAGGTCCTTGTACATCTTTGTACTCCTTAGATGAATTGCGTATGATGTTCCATGAATTTTCTTTTAAGTTCTAGTCATTAGGCACACACAACCTTTTACCATACCAAAGAGAATCATATCCTTATAAAGTCTGTTTTTTATCATTTCTTAACCTTTTCAATAATTTTTTGAATATGAAGATTTGAACTCTGAGTTACCTTAATCTTTTCATTCAACACAAGTTGTACTCTAAAATGCACCATAACACATACCAAATCGCTAGAAGATTTTTAACTCAAAGCATTAGCAACTACATTAGTCTTTCTTGGATGATAAAAGATAGTATAGTCATAATCCTTAATCAATGCAAGACATATTCTCTACCTCAAATTCAAATCTTTTTGTTTAAACAAATATTTCATACTCTTGTGATTTATGTAAATCTCACAAGGTTCTCCATACAAGTAATGTATCCATATTTTCAATGTAAAAACAACCACAGCTAATTCCAAATCATGTGCTGGGTAATTATGCTTATAAGTCTTAAGTGTCTTGACGCATAGGCAATGACTTTTCCCTCTTACATCAAAACACAACCCAAACCTTTTCTAGATGCATCACTATAGTTCACATATTTTCCTCTTGTGTTGGACAATAATGTAAGGACTAGTGTCGAAACCAAACAATCCTTCAGTTCTTGAAAATTATGCTCACTTGCCTCATTCCAGTCAAACTTAGCGTTCTTCTGTATCAGCTTGGTTAAATGACCTGCTATGTTAGAGAATCCCTCAACAAATCTCCTGTAATATCTAACCAATCTCAAAAAGCTACGAATCTCAATCACATTCATAGGTCTAGACCAATTAACCATTGCCTCAATCTTTTTGGGATGTACATAAATTTTATCCTTTGAGATTACATGTCTCAAGATAACCACATTATCTAACCAAAACTCACACTTGTTGAACTTTGCATAAAACTTCTAATATCTCAACGTCTGCAATGTAATCTTTAGGTGCTCTTCATGTTCCTCTGAATTCTTTGAATAAACTAGGAAATCATCAATAAATACAATGATAAACTAATCCAGGTAAAGTATAAATACCTTATTTATTAAATCCATAAATGTTACAGGTGCATTTGTTAGTCTGAAAGACATGACTAAGAACTCATAATGTCCATACCTGGTATAGAAGGCAGTCTTGGATATATCCTCATTCTTAATTCAAAGTTAGTGGTATCCAGATTTATGGTTAATCTTGGAAAAGACTTTGGCACCTTATAGTTGATCAAAGAAATCATCAATCCTTAACAAAGGATACTTGTTCTTCATTATCACCTTATTCAACTGCCTATATAAATGCATAATATCATGGTTTCATCATTCTTCTTCACAGACAAAACAGGTGCTCCCCATAGTAAAACACTAGGACAAACAAAACCTCTATCTATCAAATCCTACAACTACACTTTAAACTCTTTTAATTCAATTGATGCCATATGATATGTGTCATAGAAATAGGCTTAATGCTTTCCACTAACTCAGTTGCAAACTCAATCTCCCTGTTTAAAAGTAAGCTAGGAAGATCATTACACTATTACAAAAAAAACCCTTTTGTAGTATTTAAAAAATGCTGCATATAACAATATGCAGTGATTTTCAAGCGTTGTTCAAAGGTGCGTTGCAAAACGTTGTAGACTGAGAAATAAGGATAATTTTTTAGAACACTTTGTTACGAAGACTGGCCTTTATATAGGCATTATTTTGGTACATGTATAGAAAGGACAAGTTGGAAATAAAGTCATGTTACTAGAGGAAGAGCTTTCTTGCCCTCTTAGTAAGGGCATACATGCATGACTTTTATTTAAGATGTAAAAAGCATAGAAAGTGGACTCCTACTACAACTATTCATTAATCTTAACTGAAATTGATTTGGTATTTGGGTTGCTTATTAGGAAAGAACAGCCCCCAGTGTTTCTCCAGCTCAGGATTCTTGTCATTCTCATTGAACATGGCAAATATATAAGTCTCAATAGGCTTTCCAGGCTTCTTCGGAGTGCCATCTTTCACATGTTGAATCAAATTTGTGTTGTAAGTCCGTGCATTTTCCATAGTGGTTGTAGTACCACCGACAGAAGGCCAACCAGTCTCCGATATAACAATCTCCACTGACGAACCACCTGCCCTCTCAAGAGCAGAATAGAGAGCATCAACAATGGCGTCGAAAAGGTTCCGATAGCCACGCTGACTGTCTTGCACCACAACTGATGGGGCTGTAAACAAGGCATATTGAAGACTGATATCACGGGCCAATATAATTGAAGTAAGGGTAGACATTTGCAAGCAGTGGTGATCGATTGTTGACAAGGAAGGTGATGATTGGGTTTAAAAATGACCGCACATCATCTCTGAAGGCCCCTTAGGACGGAGGATAAGAGTCGTCGAGGAGTGATGTGTCGACCGCCGTCGACCCCTTGATTTGGTTTTGTAGGCCAGCAGATGCAATTGCAGTGTTGATGTTTCACATGGCAGGGAGCACAAAGGAAGCATATTTGCCACCGGGTTTTATTTCGTTACCGACGGCGATATACCTAAATTTGACTCCAGGCGAGTAGGCTTTTATTTTGTATCGCCAATTAGTTAACATAAGATGTAATCACATGAAATTTAGGTTTCTCTCTATTTGCCCTGGTAGGCAAAACATATAGTATAACTAGCATAAAGGGTCTAAACCAAATCACAAGTAGAGTGAGTTTAAATCATTGAAAGAGAAGCCTGCTACTTCATAGGCTTGAACCTCTATAATCTCCACACACGAAGGCTTGACTAGGAAGAAACCAACGATATAAAAGACCCAAAATTTAGACTTGACAGTTTTAATAAAGTTTCTAAAAGATTTCTATCCCCTAAGCAATTTTCATCTTCGTCAATTCTCATAGATAGTGGTGATGCAAACCACACTTTCTTTACTTCAAGACATGTGACTAGCCCATGTAGAGTAGTCTCATTCTCCTTTTTTGCATAGATTGCATATGGGATCAATATTTATTCTTGTTTTAACTAAATTCGTTTTCATTGGTGTGGCCTCATAACATGCTTTCCATATAAAGTGTGTGATTTTTTGGGATACATTTAAATTCCATAGTGTAATTCAATGTAGGAAGTTATTTTCTTGAACAAAGTTTCTTAATCACTGAAGCACTCTTAACTAACCTTTCGTAATGATTAGAATACCCTTGAATAAAGGATTCAAAATCTATTGAATAACCAAGTTTGTGAACCTTGTAATCAACATTTTAAAAGTTTGAAATTTTATTGAGCTGAGTGGATCAGCAATTTCGATTACTGATCTTGTGAGTTAATTAAAAAAAATTATTTACATAATTAGTAAAAATATCAAAAAATATCAAAAAATTAAGTCTGAAAAATGCCAAAACCAAGTGAATCATTAGATCTACCAATTAACTAAGCTAAGTTAATGAGTAATTCGTATTAGATAATGATTTTGAACAACTTAATGTAAGACCTAGTCATAAATAGGTGTAATCTAAAAAAAAATTGATCAATCCTGAGTGAAATGGCCAATCGCAAAGACTCACTAAGTTTTGAAACAATGCTTTGGGAACGCTGTAAATGTAACATCATACCCTAAGGAGGTGAGAGGATTTCGGGAACGCTCCCCTTAACTAATGCTAACCACCACCCCCTGACAGGGGGCGGGCACATTGGCACTAAAAAGTGATTTACACTTTTTGGGGAGGACGCATATCACTTTTCAACGCTAATGTCACTACAACAAAAAACACCTTTTGGAGCGCTTGAAAAATGCCTCCTATAGGTATAGAGAGTGTTTTCTAAACGCTATTTTGATGTGCGATGCAAAAAGTCGCAAACCTGGAAGCGTTTTTAAAATGTTGCCTTAAGTACACTTTAGGAAGCGTTTCAAAAACACTGCCTAAAGTTTTTTTTTTTAATTTGTACCCCTAATGAAGTATCAGTGGCCGATCTTGTTTTGAGAGAGAGAAAAAAAATAAAGAATTAGGCTTCTATGAAGATGCCAAAGGTTCACATAAAGATTGATACATTGTACTACCAAGAGAAGATTGTATGATCAGTATGTCAATTTCTCACTAAATCTAATCTAACTAAATTCTATGAAAAAGCACCTAAAGATGAGAGATAATAACATGACAGTTTACTTTAACTTGAAAACAAAAGCCTGATTGTGGTCCAACCTGAATACTATTTGCACCAAGAAGAATAAATTCAGTAGCATCACCACCAGTCTCAATTCCTCTAGAAAGTGAGTAGTCTATATCACCAAATTCTGACTTCATCATTTGAGATCAGTTTGTTCAAAAGAAAAAGTAAAATAAAGGTCACATACCAACCTTCAATAACCTCTTTACGAGCAATGTAAGCTCATGAGATCAGTTTGCTGCCTCAGCAGCTTCAACACCAGTTGAACCTGTGCAATATGTGTTCTTTATCATTTGCTTACATCACTTGTATACCCACTAGTGGTCCTTCCACCATGAGCCCCAACAATGGCCCTCCAGACTTATACAACCTTTTTATGCTTTGTGAGCCCAACAAACAATCAGAAGGCATAGTAAAAAATTAGAATATCTTGCTCATCAATGAAATCAAATAAACTAGATTCCTAATCTCAAGTCAAGTACACTTTGAATCCAATTAGGAAACTATGTAATAAAACAACTCAGAACTAAAGTTAGAGCCAAATAAAGAGAGAAACTAACTAGTTTTTAGATACAAATTACTTAACTACTCACAAACATAAAGAAAACAACAAAAAATTAATGATGAGAGACCTAACAGTCTAAGAACCAAACAAGGTAAAGCTGGTGATAAAACTATTTTAGACAAGCTAGTATACATGAAAAACATATGAACAGTATATAAATAATGAGATCATATATGCCATTTAGATGTTATAGGCTTTGCATCCTGTCTATACTTTATACGCAATTTTTCCATGTGGCAACAAAAACTGGGTCCATGGATTCCCCCACATCACTACTCTTTATGCTGCACGTTTCAACCCATTAGCTATTTGCCTATGTTAAAAAGCATCATTATTCTCAATTTTATTTATTAAAAGAAGCTAAATGGAAATTCAAGGTTATTATCCATTTGTCAACAAATGCAATATATCGAGAATATGGGATCAATCACTAATGTGGAGGTCATTGTACATGTGGCTTAACTAGAGGGTCCTCCGTCATGTCAATCACCTACCTAGCAAAAAAACCCTGTCATTGCAGACTTCAAAGCTTGCAACTGATGGCCAAAGATTCAAAAAATGGTATGCCTCCATTACATAGAAGGAATAAATGAAATCTGAGGGCAAAGATTGCTCATAGCTTCATATAAATCTTGCTTTGAAGACTTAAAATGCTTATATCCTCTTCAGATGGCATTTCTTTTCTTTTTCCCTTTTTTGATGAGAAGAAAATTTTCTTAATGAAGAAAGAAAAGCAAAGGGGAGAAGACATCTCCACTATAAAAAGAAGCAAAAACATGAAGAAAGAATAAAAATAGCACAAAAAACCCATGTTAACTGTGATCACTTTTGGTGTGTGAGTATATGAGGGTGTTAACTGCCGAGTTCCCCTGTGTGTGTGTGTGTGTGTGTGTAAGTTATCTAAAAAAGCAAAGCCTTGAGCATGTATTTAGTCCCACATTGGTGGGCTGAGTTTGTATGTGCTAAGTATATGAAGGTCCTCAGTTACACCAAAAGCTGTGATCATTTTTGGTGCTAAGTATGGAGTTCCCCTCTGTGTGTATGAGTGAGTTTATCAAAAAAATAAACAAAAACTAACAAAAATAGCACAAAAAACCCCTCCCGCACAAAGGTACAGTGATGCAACATGCATGTGGAATCAAGAGCAATAAGAAATCCAAAGGTAATTACTTGATGAAAGGATCAATTATAAGCAAGATTCATACTCCCTGTTCAAGTACCCTCAAGCCACAGAAAAGATTAGGTAATGAATGCAACTTAATCTATAAGAAATAAACCATATAAAGATTTCAAACAACAATTGGATGAATGCTTGACACTATTAAATCTCATCAAGACTCATAGAAATTAGTGAACAATCAAACATAAAGACCAATATTTATAACACACACATAGAGAATAAGATGGATGCTAGGGTTTAGGCTTTCAAAGGAAATTCAGATGGGAATAATGGGCTCACAGTCTGTGCAAAGAGAAAGCGTGTGTGTGAGTTGATAGGGCTTTAACATTGTTTTTCAAGAACGCTATTGGAGTGGTTAATAGGGGACTGGTGTGGAGATGTGTATAAAATCATGTTATGATTTAACACAAGGTTTGTTTGAGTGGAGTGAAGGGCTAGACAGTAAGATCTATGTGGTATCCAGGTGCAGTAAGAAGAAAGCCTGTGATGTGTATTGCACAACAAAGAATAAGAGAGCTATTACCAATTCTGGGGAAGATCTCTTGACAGCAGCACTGTGGTGGTGTCTTGGTAAGAACAATAGTAGCAGGTATCACCTCTGGATTGGTAGATTAATCACTAACAATATTGTATAATTTGGTCAGCAAGCAGTCATGGGTTAAGGTGGAATTCTGTAGGCAACAACACTGGATAATGTCTTGGTCAGCAAAGCTTTAGAGCAGATCAATAGCATTAGATGACTGCAGACTTAATTCCTCTTTGGAAGACCATGCTAATCGATATTGCCTCATTAATTGCGCAAGCTGTGTATTCAATCCACTTGAAGAGAATCCCAGTGATGATGTTCCCTCAATGCTACTCACGAAAGCAACAAGAAGACCCTCTAGGTTTTGCAGCTAGCAATACGTAAAGGGGATTTCTACTTGAATAAGGTAAGACACTAGAAAATTGTAATCTAGGTTTGTCACAGTTATAGGATTAGTTTAGGATCAGGTTTTCTTATGAGAAATTGAGAGGTTAGCAAGAACAGGGTGTTTTGCAAATTTTGGGTAGCAAGGGTTACAGTTAAATGGGTTAAAATCAAAAGGGAATATGATTTTTGGAGTAACCGATAGGTTAAGAAGTGGGGATTACGGTTAGGGAAAGGTAAAATTGAAAAAGAAAGAAAATTAGGGTTTATCATTGAGGGAAGCCTGCATTCGCAGTACAGTCCGGTTAACTAGCAGCACAGAGAAGAATCTTGTGGCAGACCAACAACGAAGGAGAGGTAGAGAGAGGGGGAGAAGAGTTGAGAGGGAAGCATACATACCTGTAACCTTGGCGACGAGCTTAAAAGCAAAGAAGCCCTAATCTTAGAGAGCTTGAACATGGGAAGAGAGGAAGAGAAAGCGGAAAGAAACAGAACACGGGAGGGTTTATATAGTGTTGGCTTTTAAAAGTGTTTTGAAAATGCCTCTAAAGGTGATTTTGCATGGCTTTTAGAAACGTTTTGAAAAAGCCTTTAAAAGTGATTTTGCATGGCTTTAAGAAGTGTTTTGAAAACACCTCTAAAGGTGTTTTTGCACGACTTTTAGAAACGTTTATAAAATGCCTCTAAAGGTGTTTTTGCACAGCTACAAAAGAGGCGTTTTAAAAACGTTGTATAAACCTTGTTTCCTATACTAAGCATTTTGAAAACACTTATAATAGTGTTTTTGCGGAAGTTCAAATAAAGCGTTTTGAAAACGTTGTATAAAAAGCGGTTTTTACCTTAAGTAGTGTTTGAAAGGAACTATTTTTGTCATTTACCCCATTTAGCAGCATTCGTACAAAAACACTGACTAAAGCATGCTACTAAAAACCATTTTTGTTGTAGTGTGTGCCCGCCCCCTGACAGGGAGCAGTGGTTAGCATTAGTTAAGGGGAGCATTCCCAATCCTCTTTGTAAGGAGGTTGTTGTTTTCTGACCAAGCAAATATTCTATTCTCACATTTGTTTGTACCCCATGTCTTCACACGTAGAGGGGCATATATAGGGCTGTCAATGAGCCAAGCTAACTCGGCTTGTTAAGAGCAGAGCTTGGACCTTGTTTTAAGCTCAATGAGCTGAGCCTGACCTTTAATTTAAGCTTATTTCCCAAGTGAGCTTGAGCTTAGTTTTACTATACTCAGCTCGTTAAAAGCATGTTTGATTAATAATTTTATAATAATATTATATATTGTGATAATATTAATGTTCAAATGAGACAAATTAAGCTAATAGACTATTAGAATGTTAGACCTTTGTTTTTGTTTCTTTTTATTTTTAGGTGAGCCAAACCTGAGTTTGGTTTTCAGCTCGGCTTATTGACACCTCTAGGCATAAGGGATTAAAATGGTAAAACGGTGTTCAGATAAAGTACCTAAAAATAGGCAGTAAATTAAAACAAAAACAAAAACAAAAACAAAAACAAAAACATCATATGCCAGCTGTGTTTTTTGAGAATAGAACATTTGCTTCCAAATCTCCCCTCAGGATTCTCTCCTGAGTGTTAAAGTTCAAATATTGTTCAAAAGATTTCAGTTAAAATCTTTTGACGGAGAAGCTTTTGTTTTGTGGATAAGGCCTAAAAGAGGGTCTTTGTCCAATAAAAAGTACCTGTGCAAGCGTTGTCCTTTCTTAGGCGTGATTGACGTCGGAGTAGATTTGTGCGCGTCTTTGAGTTAAAAAGAGGATTCAAATTTGACCCAGACTTTTATTGCATCAATTTCCTATTGAGAAGACAGTTTGTTTTATAGAAGGCAGGTTGCAGGTCAACCAGTCCAAAGGAATGGAAACTCATTGAAATTGAAAGAATCTTGATTTCGCACTTTGATCAAGAGAACTTTTATTTTAGTTAAATCAGTTTATTACGGGCAATAAACGAGGGATGTGTGAGATTAGCACTGACATAAAGCCAACCAAGGATCCTGCACTTCATTAAGAAAACTGGCCTTTATATAGGCATTATTCTGGTACAGAGAGGATAAGTGGGAATTAGGGAGTCACCTCATTAGAGGAAGATTTTTCTTCCTCTCTTAGTAAGGGATACATGCATTGACTAACTCTTATTTAAGATGAAAAATCATATAAAGAGGACCCTTTAGTAC
>JAOXJP010142334.1:0-13322 GCA_025762735.1 Platanus orientalis | reverse complement strand
CGGGGTCTGGGGAGGGCAAGATGTACGCAGCCTTACCCCCATTTCTGGAGAGGCTGTTTCCGTGACTTGAACCCGCAACACCAGGGACGCCAACGGTAAGCCCTACCGTTGGGCCAAGCCGCCCTTTTATATGTATGAAAAATAACTGAACTGTATGAAAACAATAAACACTGACTGCATGGGCATTATCAGGTAGAGATGTGATATGTTATCTTAGAACTACATATCACACACATGCTCTTTGTAAGTTTCATTCATGCTTAATGTGGATGGTCCAATACTAGCTACTAATCAAATTTACACACGAAACATGCCTGTGAACTTTTAGTACCAACAGATTTCATGTTTATGGAAAAGGAGATCTTGAATTGAATGCCACAAGGTACAATCTTGAAAATGAATATAATATTGTTTTACAGCAACTAATCCATATCATTTCACCAAATTTTATTGCATCACATTCCATAGCAGCAATGAGATTCAAAACATCATAGATCCTCGTAAATAAATCCCACCCACATTGATTTTTCACAAAACTCTATAAATATATAGATCTGAGGTCGCAAATAAGGTACCGGCAAGACTTTGCAACACTATCAAATTCTATGGCTTGTGGAAAAAATAAATAAATAAACCCTAAAACAGAGATCTGAATATGGTAAGTCTATACCGAATAAAATAAAAAATCAGAACCTAGGGTAGGGTTTAACGATTAATGTGAAATTAGGGCAAACTGCAGGCAAACCTCTTGTGCCTCTGGACGAAGGGGGAGTTCTTCGCATCCTCCTCTGCAAAATGGTTTCAACTCAGAGATGATCGAAAAGGATTTTGAAATCTTGAAAAGAAAAAAATATATATATATATAAAAAAAAATTAAAAATGGGAAAGACAGATACCAGTAAGTCCAAGAGATAACTTGGTGATGAGAGTGCCGGTGATGGCGAAACCGAACAAGAATGGCCAGTTCCGATTCCACTCTCGCCTGAAAAACACGGGCCATGGATCGAATTTCGGCATCTCTGCTTCTCTTTTTCCTCCTTTCTATCTCTAGCTCTCGCTCACTTTTCTGTAATTTTTTCTCTTGGTCAAGCGGGCGGGTATATATGCTGCGTATAATCTCGCATAAATTGAAGATTCCAAACCAATAGTGAATGATATCCATCCCGCCAAAAAAATGATTGTGTTGACACAGACCTCTATGGGCGTTCCATTCATTGACACATGTTTTTATTTGATCTCTCTTTTTGACACCTACTTTTTCTAATGCATTTTTTTAGACCTTTTCACCCCAAAAACAACACATGTCAGCTCAAAGTTCACCATAGACCCTACAGTATGTCGGTTTACACTAAAAATTAGGTGAGAACGAATCTTGTGAGAACTATGAAAACGGCATCAGGGTACGGAGACATCAGTGCCAAAAAGTGATAAGTGCCCCCCAAAAAGTGCAAATCACTTTTTTGGTACTGATGTGTCAGCCCCTCTGGTGCCGTTTTCATGGTTCTCACAAGGTTCGTTCTCACATAATCCAAGCTGTCGGTTTATAATTCACCATAGACACTACAAAGGAAAAAAAAATGCAATGGAGTTTGCTCCCAATATCGATTCAGCCCTAAGTGCTCAAACTGAGCGGCTTAGGTTTTACGCCAGTGGGGTATGGATGGGTTTAGGGACAACCCAAGCTGGTCGAAGAATGAGTATTTGTGATGACACCGACCTTTGTAGGCATGGGATTGATTGACACCCGGTGTATTTTTAATTGGGGGCTGATTCTGTGTCTAGGGAGCACCGTTTCCCCTTATAGGGGTGTGGACCCAACACTTTTTGCATGGATCCTGTGAGGAGGGAATAGTATCCCTAAACACAGAATTTTCTTGTTTTTGAATTTGGTATCACTTTTTGGACACCTACTTTTTCAATTGATATATATATATATATATATAAAAGCAACTCATGATGATTTGGAGGTCTTCATTGTCTTTATACACATGTTTCAACCACACATGTGTAGCTCTGTGCTTTCCTACACATACTTCGCCCACATATGTGTAGTCTCTTTTCCATTTATACCATGTGTCCCTCTCTTTTTAATAGATTTTATTCAATATTTCATTTTATTTCTCTCTCCAATCAATTTAATCCCTCAAATATCTTTCAAATTTGATAACCATTTTACATATGTTGTTAACTAATCATTATACCTTATCTCTTTTTCTTATTTTAAATTAAATAAATTGATATAACTGATTTCATTTCTTTTTACTAAATTGTCTCCCCACTTTTAATCATTTCTCTTCCTTAATTTAATTCAATGTAGTTAATATAATAAATTAAATTTATCTCTATCTATTAAGAAATCAAATAAGAAACTTTTTTTTTTATATGAAGGGTATTCCTGAGCCAGCTTGCGCGCACCACAGGACTAATCCCTCCACCCTGAACAGGACTAAATTATCTTTCATATTAATTTCATATTATTTTTTCAATTTTTTGATTTTTTTTTCTTAAAGCAGTTCATCTTC
Organism: Platanus orientalis; assembly: GCA_025762735.1. Lineage (NCBI taxonomy): Eukaryota > Viridiplantae > Streptophyta > Magnoliopsida > Proteales > Platanaceae > Platanus > Platanus orientalis. The sequence goes on along the minus strand of JAOXJP010142334.1, from coordinate 10,800 downwards.
CTCTCTCCATCTAATACATTTTTCATTCATTCATTCTTCTTCAATTCCTCTCTCACAACCTCTCTTCCCCTTTTACTCTCTCCACATATGGATATACAAATGCAAAAAAATCTAATTATTTTTATTCAAATATAAGGTAATCTCTTATTCATATCTTTATTTATGTTTATCATATTTTTTATTTAAATTTGAGTATGTATAATTTGGAATATAAGGTAATCCCTTAATCATCTCTCCTCCCCAAGATGATAACTAATTTGAAAGAAATACAAATGTTAATTGTGAAAATAAGACTACAATAATCTGATCAACAGATATATAAAACCAATTGCCACCAACAAACTTTTCGAGAAAAATTTAGGTATTTTCCTCTTTTTTTTATTGGCTATTTTCTTGATGACCAGACACGGCCTAAATTTGCCTTTGATTTTAGCCAGGGCTTGTTCTAAAACTAAAGAGAGGTGAATGGAAATAGGGCGAGATTGTTTTGGGACAACTTTATGCACATAGTGATTTGGGAAGTGTGGACAGAAAGTAATCGAAGATTATTTGAAGGGAAATTCAACTCTAAGGGAGAGGTGATTGATTTTATTGTGAGGAGTTTGGTGAATAGGCTTTTTTGTGCTTGATGAATTCAAGGATATCCCTCTCTCCCTATTCCTTAGAGATTGATCTTCTTGTCTAAATTGGAACTGGCTTTTGTTAAGGTTGGAGAAGCGGCGATGGATTCTCCCTAGTGCTAACCATTTTAAGCTAAACTTTGACGGGGCTTCAAATGGCAACCCGGGTAAAACAGGTAATGGATGTGTGATTCAGGATCATGATCATAATGTCATTCGGGTTGTTTGCAATCCTTTAGGGGTTTACAATGTTGTCAAAGTTGAAACTATCAGCCTTTTGATGGGGTTAAGGGAGGTCTTGTGACTTAAGTTGAGTGGAGCGAGGTAGAAGGTGATTCGGCAATGATGATTAATTGGGGTTTCGGTATTAATGTTGGGTATTGGGATCTAACACCTATCATTCATGAGATTAGGGAGATAGTTTCATTATTTTCTATTTCCCTTTCTCATATTGAGAGGAATCAGAATGAGTTGGCTAGTAAGGTGGCTAATTGGGGTGTTGATTCCCTATTGGTTTTTGTAGGAAATTGTCTTCCTAATGGCTGCCTAGAGGGTGTTTCCCCCTTGCTGTGTAATTTATTTTCTTTTCCTCCTCTTTAATAAAGTTGTTATTTATCAAAAAAAAAAAAAAACCTAAAGAGAGACTAAAAGAGCATCCTAGACGCTCATGTAATTACACAAGATCTTTCAATTTATGCAACTGCAGTTCTAGTGACATGACTAACTTTGTGCCTCATGGTTTGGGTCAAGTAAGCTTCCAGTCTAACAATTGATTTGATCTGGCCATGGTTCATTAAGCACCTGTAAAAATAAGCCGGGCTGGATTCGTTCTGTTTAGGTCTATGCTAGAATTCAGATTGGCAAACAGCTACCTAAACCAGACCCCATTTGCCAACTAAAATGGATATGCAGACTGAACCCGAGACAGGTTGAATGGCAAGCAAATCAATACTAAACATGATAAACATAACCAACAGCCCATCTGCAAGACAACTGAAACATTCTCCGGCTCCTGCAGTTCCAAATGGCTCCTAAATAATCTCCTTCCAAATAACAAGAAGAGTGTCAATAGCCCCCGCAGAAAAAAAAAAATGGTGGAAACGGTCACCCCAGCTTGATTCCTAATTCTAAGACCTGCGGAAAATGAGATCAAATCCAGATTTGGGGCAAGATTTTAAAACCACCTAAGCTTGCCCTGTATCAAGAGTTCAAGTCTTATTGCTCCTAAGTTTGACTAACAAACCAATCTTTAAAACAATTTTAACCATTCAACAGAATTAAAAGCATTTAATAAAGAAAAAAATGAAAAAAAAAAAAAAAAAACAAACAAATATTGATGAAAAAGATGAAGAAGAAGATGCTGATGATGATGGTGAAGAAGTAGAATCAAAAACAGAAAAAAAATAAATAAATAAATAAAAATTGGGCCAAGGAATCAGAGACCCCACATTTTGTAGATCCCAAAAAGTGACTTCACTTTGGCTCTGTTGCATTCTTAGGAGCTGAGAATCCATGAATCACTCTTTTGGAGTGCTACCAAATGCAGCCTTACCGATCGCATGAGTTATACATTCTTCCCCCCAAATCTATAACTTCAAACAATGAGCAATTAAATGAGTTCGGTCAGCAGAATAAATAAACTTGGATTCAACTTATGAGAAGAAACATTTCACGCTCATGTTAGTTTCACATTTTGTACCAACCACGATCAGAACAAAGAGTATGACCATGCGGGAAACAAAAATGAATGACTTCAATTTCAATTTAAGTGTGCTTACTGAAGAAGACTTATGGCATTTGCGGATTATGATAATCGACTTCAGTGAGATTGCCAGAACACTCATTCTAATATACTCAATATCGCTGTTGTGTACTCAAACCGAAGCATTCAAAATTGATACAAAAATATAATTTGGAACACAGAATACCCAAAAAAATCAACTCCTTACGGCAAGCAAGATGAAGGGTACCTAAAAACGAGCAATTGCATCGACAGCAATGGTGGTATAGGCACTTTCCATGTGGGGAGGAGCATTTACGTAATAGAGTGGCGTGGTGAGAATGAAAGGCTCACGGAAATGGGTTCTTCTCCACTGCTTGGGAGATGGCTGTTATTTTGGTATTGTTATTTCAATATTCTATATACGTGTACAACATTATAAAATATCAAAGTACTTGAATCAAATTAACAAAATACTTGTTTCGGTTGATCAAAACTTCACTTAATTAGATCAAGGTTAGTGTTAGACACTATGTCTTTAAGACAGATTCGTCTCTTGCACTAGTGCTAAAGATGAAGTTGGATGTCTAACTCCCAGGATACAATGATCTTCACACATAGAATCAAATTAACAAAATACTTACTTGTTTCGGTTGATCAAAATTTCACTTAATTATATTAAGGTTAGTGTTAAGACATTATGTCTTTAAAACAGATTCGTCCCTTACACTAGTGCTAAAGATGAAATTGGACGTCTATCCCAATGATACAATGATCTTTACACATAGAAGTAGCACTACAATCTGTGTGTCCAGCGAACTAACTCGTGTTGTATTTTCTCTCTTACACTAACACTAACACGGATGCACTATGAAACACTAGTGCCTTGACCGAATTTTTGAATGAATAAAATATATGAGAGACCTCTTATTTATAGAATTTTTGGTCTCTATTCGGAACAGGTGTAGAGACACAACCTTTGATTTCGTATAGTCACCAATGACCAATAGCTACAATCTAATAGCCACCTACACATTCATACAAAATGAACATGTATGAAAGGGAATAGTTATAAAACATCCACCTAATAGCCATATGTATGTCTATTCAACCTAATAGTTTTTAAATGGCATAGTTGTAAAACCTATTCGAATAATCATACCTCTACAAGGGTAAAACTGTAAAACTTGTTCAAAGGAACATATCCCCACAGGTGTAACTGATTTTAGGAGAATGCAAAAAAATATAAATATAAATAAAAATTATATTTATTTATTTTTCTTATTGATCCAACCCAACCTGACCCATGCACTACAAACGATCTCCCCAAACCCCAACCCGGGTTCATCATTAGCCATCGGCTGCATCCCTAATAAACCCATGACAAGGGCAGTCATGTGCACCAGCAGAAGGGTCGTGCCAGGCACGAAGACTGGCGACTCATCGAAGTTGAACCGACCACTATCAGCACCAGGGTCATCCCCATTACTAGAACTGCTTTGGTCTTTCTTTGTTACTTCGAAAACGGTTTCCGATAAGGCCTAAGAGCTTGAGAAGGATGCTCAGGAGTCCCATCAACCATGCAGTTGCAGATGTTATCCTGGCCATTCTCTGGTTGTTCCACCAAGCTCGGACTGAGAGGCCACATCGAAGGTACTCCCACAGTGTAGAGGATGTAGATGACGAAAAGGTCACTGGGGATGAAGATGGCTGGTTCATACACCTGCATGGACATCATTTTATGGTCCTGCCTACAGTATCCAATATCATGTGATGAAGATCAAATACTTAGTTAGGGGTGGCAATTCATGTTGATGGGCAGGGTTCGTGTAGTGTCGAGATAAGGAGTTACATGACTATATGTCTCAACCTGAACCTGACCCAATTATCAATCGTGTCAAAGCAGGTTGACCCACTTTGACCCAAAACACGTTTACAATCAATCCTAACCCTCTTATTTCGTGCTGGGTTCGCAGGTTATGCAATAATTGGTGTTGGTGGGTTAGATTCATGTCGTATCAAGTTAAGTGTATATGACTATGTGGGTTAACCCGAATCTGACCCATTTATTAATCGTGTCAAAGTGGGTCAATCCTCTTTGACGTGAATCACATTTACACTCAAGTCAACCCTAACCTGTTATTTCGTATTGGGTTCGGGTTCACGGGTCGTATCAAACATTGCCACCCCTAACTTAGTTTATATAAGTATAATTAAAATATATATAAGTATAATTACCGTAGGTAAGAAATGGGTGTTGGTGAAGATACTGTAGGTAGGCAATAAGGAGTAGCATAACTCGGGGAGAGAGCGTAGTTCCCAAGTCATTATGTAGATATACGCCAAGCATTGTCTGAACTGAAGCTTTGCAGTGAGGGTAACAAGGATGGGACTTTTGCTGCTGAAGAGAATCTCCAGAAGACCAGTGGCCCATCTCTTTATTTGGGTCATGGATGTGGGCACAGTCGTGCGTGCACACCTGAGAAAAGCTGGTGGGTTCGGATCATAGTAGATGGATCTCCAACCCTTTGCTTGAATTCTGAGTCCAGTGAGGTTGTCTTCCACTGTCGATCCACAGGCCCAACCCACCTCATAAAAAGAAGAAACCAAACCAACACACCAGCTGACCAGCTGTTATAGCCTAATCCCTGAAATAAGTTTTATGACTGGAGTTCAAGTTAGAGCAGTTATGGGTTGGGAAAAGATGCTCTGTCCCGGACTCCAGGGACGTCATATGGAATAAAACGGGTGGGTGATGCATTTTTTGAATATGGAATAAACATTTTTTTTATCCTAGACACCAATGCCTGGTGTCCTGGACATCATCCTAGACACCGATGTGTCAAGGGCAGGGCACGAAACGGGTGGACCAGATCCATTTTGATCTAGCTCCTATTTCAAGTTGGGCAACCCATATCCAGACAGGGACCTGAGTGTGACCCATAGCTGGCCCAATATCAAAATGGGTCTGACCCATTGATCAAATATGGGTTTGACCCATTGATCAAATATGGGTTATATATCATATCCAACCCAAATTTTAACAAAGCTCGTTATCAAGGTCCAGTAATAAGTAATAACTGAACAGAATGTATTCTCCACGCCGGCCATAAATCTGCTGTGTCAGGAGATGCCCGAACTTTGGCATGGATTCCTTTGTACAAAAATTTGTGACACCTCTCACCTTTGTACCCCAGTGTGTGTTACAGTTATAGCCACAACCTGCAACTAGGATAGCTGCCTCTATAGAGCTCGAAAGATCTTGCAGATGATCTATCTTCTCGTTCTTCCCCGACGATACCTTAGCTGCTGATTCCGTAAATTCGATTGATTTTCCAAATTTTGTTTGTAGTTCTTCATCAGGTGATTTTCCTAGCAAAAGAAACTGTCAATGCCAAAGCTTTTAAAAATATATATATACAAATATCGATTGAGAATCTGTGATAGTTGTTCCCAATCTTCTGTAGTTGTAATCAATTTTTACTATTAAAAAAATGATTTAAGTACTTCTGTATTCTACAGTAGTAATAGTTAATAGAATATGGCATTGCAAATGACATTTGTATCGGCTACGGTTGCTCACTTCTTGCAGGACTACCAGTGTATTTCCAAATGGGTCATCCTTTAGGCATCCATAGAACTTCTGTGGTGACTGAACGAAGCCACTTTCTTTCTTTCTGGAAACCGAGCAGGAGACACATTGCATGAAGAACAATATGTGGATTGTTGGTGAACATGTCGCAGTCGACATTGAGCGCTTAATTAGTGGATGAAACATACCCATATCCTGGAAGTGTCAAGTGTACCGAAGGATAACATAAATCATTTCTTTATATTAAAAATAAATAAAAGAATGATTTCATTCCTAGTTTTAGTTAGCAAATCAAGTCAATACGGGGTAAACGAGTTCATTTTGAACCATCAGTGTCACCTTTTGGCTTCAATTGCCTTAGGAATTTAAATGAAATGATTTCATTACTGGTGCAACCAAACACGGCCTTAATAATGATTTTAACACTCAGGTATTGGTACGACCACTTAATATAGGAACAAGGTCGGCCCCGCATCAGGGGCCTCACACATCAGTGCTGAAAAGTGAAAAGCACCCTTTAAAAAGTGTAGATCACTTTTTTGGCACTGAAGTGTCCACCCCTATGCCAGACGGAGTTTGTTCCTTCATTAAGGGTTGCACCAAATCCGAGGCGAGTATTTTTATCGATAACATGATCATTTGATCTTCAATTTCCCAGTTCAGGTTATTGAACTTTATAAACTCTCTAAGTTTAGATCTGAGGCCAGATTTTAAGATTACAAATTTAAAAAGGTTGCAATTTATTCGTAGAACCCATGAAGTTATGGTTGTCAATTGGACCGGGCTGGCCCAAAGCCTGACAATCCGGCCCAAAAAATAATCGGGCTGGACTGAATTTGGACTCAATTTTTAGGCCCGAAGTTTTATTTAGGCCGAGTTTGGGCAAGCTCAAGTTCAGCTTGAGGTCCGACCCAAACTAGTTAGCAAATAATAATTTTATTTATATGATGACATTAGGTCTATATATATATATATATATTTAACAAATTTACTATCATCCAATTGTTCAAGTGTCAACTGTTCAAAAAAACTCATATGATATACATTTAGGGGCAACAATGGGCCTAAAAGCAGTTCAAAAATTGAGAAAAGAGTTTTAATTCGGCCAGTCCGAACTTGGCCCAAAGCTTGTTGTTTTAAAATGGATTGAGTTTGGGCCAAACTTTTAGGCCTAAAGTTTTATTTGGGCCGAGTTCGGGCTTGGGTAAAACATTTTGGTTTGAGCTTGGGCAAACCTCAACCCGTTTCAGCCCAACCCTATTGATAGCCCTAGACTCATCTTTCACATTTTTTATTTGAAATTAAACAAATTCAAAAAACTCGATTTTATGTTTGTACTAGATTTTGGTGTCTTGCAAACTTCTTAGTAAAACTAGCCTTCTTACCAAGACATTCATAACACCTGCTTTGAAATGATGTAAGTGATTCGGCCGCTTCTCTCTAGACACATAAACTAGATGTGGCAACCCATCTAAAAGATTTTCCTTGTTCTCCCATATAACATACAAAACATAAAATAGATAAGTATCTCTCAAGGTTCCTTATCTACAACAAATCTAACAGTATTTTTTGTTGAGTGTGGAGACTGATGCGAAGAAGCTCAAAAGAAAATGATAGACCACACCGATCTAACTAATAAGGGTAGATCGGTCCAGTAGTGTTTGGGTGCACAAAAAGACACTAGAGACAAAGTGAATTGATCCACATGTTTTGGCGGACCGGTCAAGCCCAGACTGAGCTGACTATTTTGGCAGATCGGTCTAACGACAAGAATTTACTAAAACAAATTTAGAAGGACCATGGAGGGAAGGGATTCTCTTCAGGCTCACCCTCTAGGTTCTATATAAGGTCATTGTGTCTAGGGTGAATATATAAGGTCTGTAACTAAGAGAAAAGGGTTTTCTTTAAGGTTTCTCATTGAAGGGGTTGCTTTAAAGTGAGAGAACAGTTTCTTCCTCAGGTTGTGAGAGAAGAGGTTAGAGAAAGGGTTTCATCTAAGGGTTTTGGGCTATGAGAGAGGGTGAGTGAAAAAGCTTGTAATCTTCCATTATAGTAAAATTGTTTTTGTGCGGCTCCGTGGGTTTTCCATGATTTTAGGGTTTTATACATAAATCTTTATGTTGTGGTTTCTTATTCTTTTGTTTATAATTTCATGTTAATTATTACATCCCAAGGAGCTCTCATCAAGAGGGTTTCGATCCTAATAAGTGGTATCAGAGTCAGGTTTCTCATTGTAAGGATAGAGGCGGTTTCAGATTTGCAGTTGGTGGTTCGTTAGAACTCAAGGTTTACGATTTAGAAGAGTTCTTCATTCAAGTGGGAGCAATGGGAAAAGAATTAATCCACAAGGTTTGTTATTGAAAAGATCAATGACATGAATTTCACATACTGTAAGAGGCAGATAGATGATTATCACTATTAGAAAAATCACTATCAATTGCTTAAAGGAAAAGTAAAGAAGTCGGAGACGATGTTTGATTTAGGTTGGGAGGTGTGCTTGACAGAAAATCCTTAGGTATGATTTATCTCTCGTCATCCTTGTCGGTTGTTTTTAATATTTACAAGGAAAAATCACATAATATCTCATGGTTGGTTTATCTTGGATATATAAGGAACCATCAGCATTAAGAAAAGTTGTTTATGATGAAGAGGTTATTCAACGAGAAGATGGGTGAGAGCGGAAGTGTGGCTGAACATTTAAACAAGTTCAACACAATTACCTGTTAGTTATCTTCGGTAAGAATCAACTTCGATGATGAAGTTAGGGCCTTGGTGTTGTTGTCTTCTTGCTTAGAAAGTTTGAAAAGTTTGGTTCTAGTCTTAAGTGATTCATGTTTTTAGTGATGTGGTGTGTGTCCCAAAGATGCAAAGAAATCTGATATCACTAGGCCTATTGGATTTCATGGGGTACAGGTATTCAACTGCAAATGAAGCCATGAAAATCACACAAGGCTATTTAGTCTTGATGAAAGGAGAAATGTGTTAGGATGGATTGTATCATCTAAGTGGGAGTACAGTAACAAGTGATTTTCCTTTTACCTCAATAGGTAACCAAAAATAGAGTACATAAAATAATCAACCCTGATGCAAAGTCTCTTTTGTAGATGGTGCAAAGAGAGGTGTCATAGGTTTTCAGGTGGTAGACAGTAGTGATGAAGTTCTTCTGTTTAGGGATGATGGATCAAGGTCCCTTTCTAGAGTTGAATAATTGAGTTGATTCGAGGTAGCTACACATATGGTTTGACTATGATTGAGTTGGATAGTATTATGACTGAACTAACTTGATGGTGTGTGTAGTGGTGACTCTTCAAGGCCATAAAATTGTTTATACTGTTTGCAAACTGGTTGTCTGTTTGGTAGAGGTGCATTTCAAGGATATGGCGTAAGGTTCACTATGAAAGATATGTGCATATGATATCTTCAAGGTGGGTTTTGGGGTGAGAACAAAAGGTAGAGTATAGTGCACATGTCACAAGGTTAATGTCTTGACAAACATATGGGTGAAGGCAAGGTTCAACGGGAAGTCTTAAAGGGGTTGAGGTTAAAGCAAAGGTGAAGATTCTTGAAGGTGCCCTTATGTCCAGCTGAGAAGGGTTAGAAGAGATCAATGTTGAGGGCATAATTTGAAGATAAAGAATCTTATTAAAGGTCACGGAATGGAAGAGATCTTATCATAAGGTTGTAGAAGAAAGTCACCATGGAAGATTCATCAATCTCTAAGTGAGAGAATGTTGGGTGTGGAGACTAATGCGAAAGAAACCTATAAGAAAGTAATGGCAAACCGAACCAATCCAATAAAAGAGCAATTCGATAGCATTCGGGTCTGCAGAAAAAGAGGCCAAAGACAAAGTGAACCGATCCACACATTTTGGTAGATTGGTCCAACCCAAACCGACTTGATTGTTTTGGTAGATCAATCTGGCGGCAAGAATTTGCTGAAACAAATTTAAAAGGTTCATGGAGGGAATGGATTCTCTTCAGGCTCGATTTCTAGGATTTATATAAGGTGTCTATGGTTGTCTATGATAAATATATGAGACTTGTAACTGAGAGAAAATGGTTTTCTCTAGGGTTTCTCATTGAAAGGGTTGTTTCAAGGTGAGAGAATAGTTTCTTCCTTAAGTTGTAAGAAAAGAAGTTAAAGAAAGGGTTTCATTTTAGGGTTTTAGACTATGAGAGAATATAAGAGAAAGGATGAACAAGAAAGCTTGTAATCTTCTATTATAGTGAAATTGTTTATGTATGTCTTTAGGGTTTTCCCCCTATTTTGGAGGTTTTCTATGTAAATATTTGTGTTATGGCTTCTTGTTTATTTGTTTGTGATTCTATATTTGTAATTACATTCCAATGAACTTGCATCAAAAGGGAATCGATCCTAGCATTTTTGTTTCATTAGTCAACCAATGGATTACTGTAACTATACTTGGATGGTTTTTTGCCTTCAGTTTTTGAGAAAGCTACAAATTCACTAGTAAGATCACATGGAATAGATTTTTGAGAGGCCTCTTCTATTCTTCAGTTAAGTTGTTCATACACTCTGCACACAAGGATGAAAACAAAGACTTGTTTATATCTTAATGATAGTTGTCGGCTATAAATTTATTTAATCACCATAATTTGATCTACATAAATTAATTCTTAGGTACCATTAGAATGAGATTAAGATGAGTGTTCACAAATGGGGACAAATGTTGTGTCCAAGATTTTGTATGTCCACATGTCCACACAAAGGCTGGTGCATAGGGTTAAAACCGTAAAAACGGTTTTCAAATGAAAAAATAGGTACCCATATAAATGGGGTGTATAGAGTTAAAACTGTAAAAAAAAAAAAAAAAAAAAAAAAAAAGTGTTAAAATTAACATTTGATC
>JAOXJP010142323.1:0-13322 GCA_025762735.1 Platanus orientalis | reverse complement strand
TATATATATATTTGGATTCATTAAAAAATAATTTTAAAAGAGAGCTTGTATTTGCACCTCACATTTTTTAAGCACACCTCACTTAACTCAATTCCAAAAATACCCAATCTTAAAATGACAGTTATAACCCTAATAACATTTTAAAAAACAAACTTAAAAAAACTTTTTAAGCACACCTTCACACTTCCTCTTCTTCTTCCAAACTGTCTACTCCCTCTCCATTCTTCTCCATTTAGGGCTCCTTAACACCCAAAAAAAGTCACACATTTAGATTCTTTAACAAGAACTCAACCAATGCAATATCAAGGAAGTGAAACAGAAGCTCCTAGGTAAAAAAAAAATTCAAGTTTTGGAATTTTTTTTTTGTTTTTCCGGCCGTGTTTGGCATCACAGGGTTGAACAAGTTTAAGTATGTTTGGCACTATGATGCCGAATGTGAAGACGTTCGACGAATAGACGCCGATTTGCACAAAAAAAAAATCTAAAAAACTAAAAAAAAATAAAAAAAAAAAACAAAACAAAAACAAGAACAAAAATTTTGGAACAAAAATATGACTTTTTGAAAGCAAGTTCACTTGTCATCGTGGAGGCATGATTTAGTCGCCGGTGTTGTCGTTTAGAGGGAGTGAACTCAACCAATGGTGTATCAAGGAAGTGAAATAAAAGCTCCTAGGTAAAAAAAAATTCAAGTTTTAGAATTTCTTTTTTCCCATCGTGTTCGGCATCACAGGGCTAAACAGGCTTAAGTCTGTTTGGCACTATGATGCCGAACGGGTTTGAAGGCGTTTGGCAAACACAGACGCCGATTTGCAAAAAAAAAAAAAATCTAAAAAACTGAAAAAAAAAAAACAAAAATTTTGAAACAAAAATATGAGTTTTTGAAAGCAAGTTCACTTGACATTGTAGAGGCATGATTTAATCACCGGTGATGCCGGTTGGAGGGAGGAAACATGGTTGGAGAAAGGAGGGAAGAAGAAAGGGAGACATGGATGCCGGTTGGAGGGAAGTATGCTTAAGAAACTTAGCAAGGGTGAGTTTAACAGAGAGAAGGGTATAATTGAAAATGATGGAGGGGTGCTTAGAGATTTTGGAGGTGTGCTTACAAAAATTGAGGCGCTAATACAAGCTCCCTTTAAAAATGATTTTTTCTTTGAAAAATCGAGTTCAACCATAGATTAGTGGGTTTTGATCCCAAACCAATAAATCTATGGTTTATTATATCATATAAATAACATATAGTTTTTTTAGATTTTTTTAAAATTTTTTGAAAAATACCCATTTTTCACAAAAAGTGGGTTTAATCCATGAAATACCCCTTAAATCTTGTTTTTATGCAAGAAATTAGTGGATATAACATCTAAATGTCTTGATCTATTGTTTCATTACAAAAAGAACGAACAAAAACAGATCTAAGAGTAAAAAATCATACCATTTTTCATTTTGTGGAAGAATCCTAAAATCTCCATTTTCAATCCGCCAAAATACAAGTTTTTGACATAGTTGTAGGGAAGTTTTTCCTGTGAAGCTAATTCCATTCCACTTTCCTAAGTATTGGGAAACGCATTTCCTAAATGTGGGAAGCATGTTGAAGCAAGTGAAAGCTATTTAGGGAAACGAGTGGAAGCTTTTATATAAGCTAGTAGAAACATTTGGAGAATTGACTAGGAAGTGATCTAATAAACAATATTGTATTTTATTTATTATAAATCCTATGTTGTTAGCAATGAATAAAATATTTTCTAGGAGATTTAGTAATGTAGGAAAAAAAGATTTAGTATTAAAGTAATTGTTTATATTATTTTATTCCAATCCAATAAAAACTATTCACATCTATACAAGGTCTTCTTAGATATGTTAAAATCTAAGGTATCGTTGGTCATACTAGTAACAAATGGTTCTCATTGATTTATGTCATGATCCTTTGTACTTATATAGTATAACTTTTAAGTTTGTTTTTTATACTTTTTAAAGTTTATTCACTTTGTTGTATTATAATTGAAATTATTGATTATAACTTAAAGTTTATTTACATTTTTCACTTCTCACTTCTCAAGGATTTAGAGCCTTGTTTCCTACTTCTTGCTTTCGCATTGCTTCCTGTTTTCGTTTCTTGCTCTGGTTACTATGGTTTTTTATTCACAAAACTTGTAGAAATTAGTAGAATAGTGAGTTTAGAGGTTGAATCACCAAAAAAAAAAAAAAAATGAGGAAAATCGAGTGTGGGAAGTGCATTAACGAAAATATGAGTAAATGGGTATTTGGACGATACTTATTGGGAATTACCCGATATTGTCTAATTGGGTGATCCACGAGTTGGATCGGACGATTTGGCTCAATATTGTTTGGATTGGAAGATCCAATGCTTGACCCGATCCGATATGGGATTTGGGATTAGGGACCGGCGATCCTATTTGATCCTATTCCAAGTCGGTCAATTTTTCAATTCATGCTCTCTAGAGTTGGCATAATTTTGGAAGCAACTAAACGGGTTGCTTGAATTTAGGTTTGTATGACCCTTAAAGGCACCATATGGTGCTTTAGTGCTATTCCAAAAGAAGCATGACAGAAACCTTTAGCTCTATGTGGATTATAGAGTCCTCAACAAGGTGACCCTAAAAAACACCTATCCCATCCCTCTAATTGCAGAATTGTTTGACTAGCTTGGAAGAGCCAAGTACTTTTCTAACTGCACCTAAGATCGGGGGGTTACTATAAAGTTTGCACCGCAGAGGGTGATGAGCTGAAGACAACTTGCGTTACGACATATTTGAGTTCTTGGCCATGCCCTTCAGCAGTTCGGCCTTACAGATGCCCTAGCGACTTCTTGTATGCTAATGAATGACATATTCCATGACTGCCTCGACAAGTTTGTCTTGGTGTACTATCTACCAAAGACAGACCATGGGTATTGTTGGTTGAATGCCATCATGCCTTCGAAGGATAGAAGCTTGCCATGGCATGTAAACTTGTCTTGGCACTTTCGGACTTGTCTAAGTTGTTTAAAGTGTAGATTGATGCATCCAACTTTTCTCTTGGGGGCATGTTAGTTCAGGAAGACCATCCAGTGGCCTTTGAGAGTCGTAATCTTGTAGAGACAAAAAGTCTATATACAACTCAAGAGAAAGAATTGTTGGTTGATGTATACTATTTGCAAGTGTAGAGACATCACTTACTTGGTCTAAATTTGTTGTAATAATTGACAATGTTGTGTGTCTCATTTCATGACTCGAAAGAAATTAACTTTCAAGTAGGCTGACTGGTAGACTTCTTGGTAGAGTTCGGCTTAGCCTTCAAATACAAGCCGGGGCGGATGAACAATGTTCTCAAGGCCTCAAGTCGTAAAGGTCAGCTTGTGGCAATTTAGGCAAGATGGACCTTAAGGGAGTGCTTCTCAGCTAAAGAACATTCTACTTGATCGAGTTCGAGTAGGACTCGAGGTTGATTCTCCAATCAAGGCACTTTGGCCTTTGGTTGAAAGCAGCAAGACCCGTCACTTTTGGAGCAAGGCCGGACTTCTTTACACAAATGAGAATTAATTGTACATTTTGCACTCAGGGGACCTAAGAAGAGAATTGATGCAGGAGTGCCATGACATTCTCTGGACGGCCCTTCAAGGTTGACACTGCACCTTTGCGTTGTTAGAGCAAGGGTATTACTAGTTGCACACAAGAGATGATGTGATGGAGTACATCAACACTTGCCTTGTGTGCCAACAAGACAAGATTGAGAGGGATAAACCTTGTCAATTTCTTAAGCCCCTGGTTGTTCCTCAAAGGCCTTGGGAGAGTGTGCCCATATATTTTATCTCAGCTCTATCAAAAGTAAGGGAGTACGAGTTGGTTCTGGTTGATTGCTTCTCAAAGTATGCCACTTTTCACCTTGGCTCCAACACCTTGCTTAGTATAAGAGGTGGCCTACATGTTCATGAAGCATATTGTAAAATAGTGGGATGTGCCCCAAAACATTGTGAGTAACCGAGACCCCCAAGGTTCACTGGGTAGTTCTGGTCTAAGCCCTTTAAGCTTCTCGTGACACAATTACTTCTTGACAAGTGGGCATCCTTAAGTTGATGGCTAGATTAAGCGTTTTAATGGTTTCTTTGAATACTTGAGACACTTCGTAAGTGCCGACCAAACTAATTGGGTGAACTTGTTAGATGTCTCCCAGTTTTGTTTTAATTTGCAATAGAGCTCTTCAACCAACAAGAGCCCATTTAAACTTGTGATTGATTAGCATCCACTCATGCCTTGTGTGGTTGTGACTAGTTACTAGGGGAGCAACCCTAGAGCTTACCATTTCACATAGGATTTGCGACAAAGTGTAGAAGTCACCCAAGCTTATCTAGAGAGAACCTTGAGGTGAATGGAGAAGTGGGCCGATTTGAAGCGGAGGCCTGAAAAGTTCAATGCGAGTGTATTGGTATATGTGAAATTAAGGGTTGACAAACTAAAGTACCTCTAACATTTCCATCTGGGATTAGTTCAATGGTATGAAGGCTCTTTTCTCATAATTACATGAGTAGGCAAAGTTTCCTACAAATCTATCTCCCAGCCTGGCTTAAGAAGCTTTATCCGGTTTCATGCTAGAAGCCTAAAGTCGTACCATGCTGACTAGGAAGATACCTCCAACTAATAAGTCATGTTACAATTTTTCTTTCCTGAGAATTCGAGTGCATCGTAGCTGAACATTGTTTTTAAGTACTTTTAGGCAAGCCTATGTAGATGGAGTATTTAGTGAAGTAAAAGAGTTTGCTTGATGTAGAAGCCAGCTAGGAACCAACCAATACCTTGCTCACCTTCACCAACCAGATTGAAATGTACCTTGAAGAGAAGTCGACAAGGGCGTCAACTAAATGGTTGGGGAGAGTTTCACAGTCATGTTGTCTAGCATTGTTCATATGGCTCATGGCCCATGTCTTGTGTAGTTTTGTACTATGTGTGGCCTTGTATGGCCCAATCATGTGGCCTAATGGCATTTTTGTAATTAATATTCTAGTGGTAATCCTGTAAAAATATAGTATGATTTTATGGGGGGTGATATTCCCTTCTAGCAATCCCTAAAGGGCTTAGCATCCACCTTATAGGGGAGTGACAGGTCAGACTTCGAGCCTTGCCCCTTGTTGACGTGGCTTGTGACGCTACACACTATGCCTGGTGATCCCTCTTTTAGCACTAGGACTATAATCTATTGCATGTATTTAATGCAAGTGTAGCAAATCCATTCATTGTCGTCGTGTGTTGGTGTGCACCGTGTATGCTATTGTGGCCTGTCGTTTTCTTACTTAATTTGCTTTGAGTAGCTAACTCGTGGGGCATTTGAAAAATGTCAGCTGTGACAATACGGCCTGCTAATATTGGCCCGTATCCTGTGTCTTTTACTTTCTTGAAATCGATCTATAACTCCTCCCTGACTCTAATACCAAGGCAAGATGTATAGAATTGAATATATAGGATTTTGTGAAGAGGTGAGAGAAGAGAGAAAGAAAGAAGGTTTTGGGAGAATCGTATGAGAGTCTTCTGCTTCCCTTTACGGTTATTGATATGTATGCCAAATACAGAGGTGTGGTGTGCCATTTTCTATACTATAGCATATGAATGTAGTAGAAAGAAAAAAACCAAACTGCCTTCTGCTCTATGGTATACATATACACCTATAACCCCCACCAAAACAGGATCCACCACCACGACTGCCACTAATAGAATTTCTTTGTGGATGTCCATGAAGCTTCCAATAAGGCTTCTTGGTGGGGCTTGAGGGACCACAATGCTCACACCTCAACCACTCAAGTCCTCCCTCTACTATGACCACTAGTCTCACTTCTTCCCTCACTGGGAGGATGAGGCTAAGGCTGATCTCTCAACAGTAGCAGGCTGCAACATAGAACTATAGCACCTCTTCTCCCTGTAGAGGTGAGAGTAAACATCAATCATATATGGGGATGTATCATGCTCCAAGAGTTGAATCCGAACTTGCTCACACTCATAGATTCAACCCTGCCAATAATTCAAACACGCGGTTTCCTTTTACAAGTCTTTGATGTTTTACTGCATCTTCTAGGCATCTAGTTGGGAATGTCTGATTGTGGTTTATTTCCTTTCCACATTTGACAGAGGTTAGAGTCGTAAGTAGCCAATGACTGCTCACCCTACTTCATTTGCCATATATTCTGGCGAAGCTTAGAGACCCGAGCTATTTGTTTTACTTCAAAATAAGTTTGCATCACAGCATCCCAAGTTTCCTCTGTTGTAAAAGGCAAGTGTGCACTACTAATGTCGGGTTGCATAAATCCATGACATTAACCATTGCATTCTCTGCCGTCCACTTTGGATAGGTTATAGGTAGGATCCTGATGGCTAGGGGTTGACATCTCTTCTATTAGGTATTTTGATTTCCCTTTGCGCGTAACGTACAGGATTGTTGATTGTGAACAAACTAAAGATCTACTCTCATGCTTGGTGGTGGTTATTTGAGCATTGGGGGCATCTGATTGGCCCACACCAAGGCCATTCACCCGTATTCCAGACACACTTAAGGACTGGCTGATTTCTGACATTTGTCCCCTAACACATTCACAACCTCTACTTGCAACTAAGAAGTATCATCAATTCTGATTTCACCAACAACACAAGAAACCTCTTCACATGGCTAAGATAAGCCTATTGATATCACACCGATGGGGCTACACAGTCTTACTAACACAACCCTCAAATCATACAACCATAGGGTTACACAACCCTTAAAACCACAAATAAATAAATAATAACAATCAATGGAAGTTCTCACAGCAATATTCAAATGATTGTCCTTGCTCAAATATCATCAATACACAGTTATCAGCCATAAACAACCAGGATAATAGGTCTGATCAACTGTCATGATAAAAGATTAAACAAGAGATCGAAATATAGTAGGGGGCAGTAATAGTAATCCAAGAAATCTTTGACTGTTCTACAAAAAACAAAAAAAAAATCTTCTACTGAGTAATCAAAACTCATCTAAATGAAGTGAAACTTCTTTCTCCAGATCTGTGGCATTGCATAGAACTAGGGTCTACTGTCCTATTGCATAAAAAAATCCACTGAGAAAGTACCACACGATTTACCCTTATTTGGATTTTGCCTTTTTTTTTTTCTCAAAGAAATTCTAGAAAAAATGTTTTGAACTTCAAAATGCTTTGAAAATGTAAGCAGAATTCATCTAAATAACACACTACTAGAATGTGTTACCTTCTCACACAGCAATGACTACTGCCCATATGGCCTGCTGAGAGCATTCACGAAGCCTGCTGATGTCAGCGATGATCTCTGTACACCTCCAAGTGGTGTAGCTCTGATACAAAGTTGTGATTGTAGGTTGGAGATATCAGGTTTGAACTTTGAAGAAAAGAGGAGAGAGAGGAGTATAAGAAGAAGAATGTAGAGATGGTAAAACGTATTGAGAGAATAAATTTAGATCCTTCCCTATTTAAATATCACGTGGAGTGGTTAAGACCTTACTAAAAGCAAGTGAGAATTTAGAAATATAATATTGCTTCATACAAGGTGATGAAAACCCTGTTAGAGGGGCCTTGGTGAAGGTTATATTTTATATGGTTGTTTGATTCTCTTTTCTCTTTTCAAAATAGGGGAAATGTGACAATTTCATCTGTTATGGCTAATTCTATCAGAACATATTAATGATATCTTCAGTGAACTCAATAGCTTCCTTTGTAACTTGGTATCTGGAACTTGATAATTTCTTTTCTTCCTCTTTAAGAATATCTGTAAATGCTCTTCATGATCCTTGTTGGGTAACAATTTCATTTGATGTTGAACTATTTGAGAAATTTTTGTGATGAAAGTTACTTTAAGACATAAAAGTTAATATATTTTTTAAAACTGCAATAATGATCTAAACATATGTTGTTTTTGCAGCCTTTCCATACGAGGAGCCAGCTGTTCATAAAGGTACTTTTTCATATTCTGAATTTCGAAGATTTCTTGTTAATTAATCCATCAAAAAATAAAAAATAAAAAGAAGATTTCTTGTGAATTACAGGAATACATAGAATTAGAATTCAGAAGAGAGTTCTCCTAACCATGATAATTGTGTTTAAAAAAAATCAAAGCAAAGATAAAACAGAAACAATTTTATTAGTACTGCAGAACTAACTTACACGTGCGAAGGTGCTGCCTCGCATGTAAGATCTTAAGGCCAAAAGAGATGCTGTGTTGTGGGCTTGTGGCTGACTTGAAAACCAAAAGCTACTCTTGAAATTAAAATTGTCCAAAACTGCTATATATATATATATATATAATTTTTTACATTGAGAATTACATCTAGCTTGCAAAATAATCATGGGAATTAGTTTTTGGATTAACCATCAGTAAAAAACTGAGAACAGCATTCTAGCTTGCCTGTATCGCTGGACTTCTATTAGTCCGGGTTTTGTGGCCTTAATTTAAAGATTGGTTGTTTTGTTGGGATGATAGGGTCTTTTTGTAGCGTTTTCTTCTGGGCTGCTTTTTGGTTTTTTGTTTGGGAGTGTAGCATGTGTTTAGTTGGGATTTTAGTCCTTGTTGCAGCTCCTTGTTTGGGGTTGCCCTTTGCTGGGCAGTGTGTATGTCATGCATTCTGCAGGTTTCTTCCAATAAAATACCTTATCAAAGAAAAATAAAAAAACTGAGAACATCAACCTGGCTTGTTCCTGGGGCTATCTGCTGGGAGTGTGGAAGGAGAGGAATAAGCGTATATTTGAGGATTGTAGTGTCTCCAGTGCTCACCTTTGCCTCCGGATTTTTCAGCTCATTGGGGAATGGGTGGTTGATGAGTTTTATGATTCTGATTGGTTTGAGTTCTGGGATGGGGGCTTTAGTTTTTGTACTGGCCTCCTGGGTCTTCTAGATGGAGGGTCTATTGCTTTCTTTTCCTTTTCTATTGTCTCCTTTGGATTTTCTTGTCTGCTTTATTTCTTTTGTCTTTTCCTTCACCGTCTTGGTGATTTGTAGCTTTTGGCATTCCTGTCTTTGGTTTTCTTTTAATAAAATTTTCAATCTTTCTCCAAAAAAAAAAAAAAAAAAAAAGTAAAAATATAGTGAGAAGTTGGCCCATTTAGTGGGAAGAGAGTTTTTAGGTCCATGATGCAAGAGCCTATTGCTATTGGTCTGTATAAATTAATCTTCTTGATGAAAGATATTCAAGGAGGCGGAAGCCATTTAGGTCTCCGTTGGGCTTAGTGATGGACAAGATGTTCAGTACTCTCTTGTTCTAGGAACAACTACAACGTGATAGAGACATGTCAAGATCTTCACAGTCAACTTGCTCCTGCAATTGTCCACTTTGTTTCTGTAATGAGTTGTCTTCAGGTGCAATGTCATAATGATCATGAAGATTATTATCTCGTAAAAACACTAGTTCCCACCAATTAAATGTAGATATCACCAATCAGGAAAAAAAAATGAAAAAAGAAGAAAAGAATGAAAGAAAGACAAACAAATCAATACATAACAGGATTTAGCTTGAGAATACATTTTTCTCCACTTGTGACCAATTTGGTCAAGTACCTTTACCACAATGAATTGCGCCTTTTATTCTGGTTTCTGACCACTTCTGATGAGCACTAGTATTTCTTCATCCATGTGGCATGTATTCTTATAAATAGTTACGAAGCCTTGTAGATAAGTAATATCTAACACTCCACACATTTAGGTCCCTGACTTCTAGGTTTCCTTCAATTGTTTCTCCTTTGTTTAATCATGATTTATTATACCGACCTCACCATTTTCATGGAAGCCTCTATGTTAGAAACATGACATTTCATATTTACAGTTGTGTGTGATCTTTTCTCTATCACTAGTTCAAGCAATGCTTCTATGGAGTGGTAGGAAGTTACCAGTAACCTCTTGGTGGAATGTCGCTGGACATTGAAGGAAATGAGACCTCAGTTATGAGAGTTTGTGTCTAAGATGTGGGGGAGATTCTGATTGCTTATATTTTGTTTCAGTTTGTCAAGAAATAAAGTGCCTGATTTGAGTTGTTGGGAAACCTGAGCTTGTTGAGTTCTGGAACTTTGTATCAATAACCATATATGAAAGAATACCTTAATGAGTTTAAATCTCTATATAACATGCAATCTAAGTAATCTATCCTGTGTAAGTGATTCTCATTTCAGAGTAACCAGTGGAAAGAAATCATAGTCACTTTGTTTGGTACACCAGTTACTTTTCATTTTGAACCAGAAATCGCTTTACCTGGTCAATATCTGTTAGGACCATTTTTTTAGTATTTATTTGTTTTCTAAATCTATAACTTACAAAATGCCTGGCATTAGCTTTACCATTAGTTGTATGATTAATTTTATCATTGCTTAGTTGTGTGACCATTTATTGTGATATATCTCTAGCATAATCAATAAATCATGAAACCCCTTCCCCCTTGCTTTGGTGCATGAGCACACACACCACAAAAAAGAAAATCATAATAAACATATTTTTCCTTTTTCTCCCCCCCCCCATCTTCTCTTGTTCCTACTAATATCTGATGGTTTGTAGAAACTGTTCAGTTTATTAAAGTCATCTACTACCAGCTGAAGTATGGGCTCCAGAAAGAGTGTACGAATACAATTGGTGTGGAAAAGGGGGCATCAGTGCTCTTGGATGATTCATGGCTTTCCAAGGACAGCTTTTTACATCATTATTGCAAGGTAGTCATTTTCCATGTCACAATCATAATGATTGTGGAGAATGTCAGCTTCAATCATTTGAATATTTTGATGGCCACTGTCATCATCTGTAAAGCAATTAAAGCAGTTTATAGAAGTTGAACAACATAGTTAAAATGTTCAAACTGTTTGTGTCATAATGAACCATGTCAAGTATACAATTTGAGTTTTATTTGCAATTATTTTCCCCTTTAAAGTAACTTAGTGTATGGTCAATTGGGAGGGCTAACTGATGTTTCTATTGCTCAAACAATTTTGTTTTTTATTGACGAATCTGTAACATCTTTTGATATCTGAATGGGACGTATATTTCCAGGATTTCTTTTCTTTGGTGCAAGAAACCCCAGTCGTTGATGGAGATCTGCTCACATGGGTTTGTAATTTGATAACCATCTCTCAACCTGAACTCTCTTTGTTCTCCCATTGTTTTTCATGCCTTGGTGTCAAGAAATGCTTCTTGTAGATTATATGCAAAAGCATATGAAATCATTTGTTTATTTATGGATGTTTATAGCATACAATAATATGCACTGCATAAAAAAAATATTTGTACACTAGTACATGTAACGAGATCAAGGAAGAATATGCCCTTGATATTTGCATCTGAGTGAAAAAGTAACAGAATAAAAAGTTGAAATAATTTTATAAATTGTTTCTCACTGAAACTTTTTTATGTATTGCATTATGTTCAGTGGATGGGTGTAAATGTCAGACCATTATATGATCAGCTTGAACTTTCTCTCTTTAATTGGAAGTCTTGTTTTTCCTGATACTCTGGATTGTAGCAATCTTGAACAAAATTAAGGATAATGAAATTCATATATGCTATGGATCATATGTAATGTGCACACTCCACTATCTAAAAATAATTGGGTCTCAAAGGAAATGGTACAAAGAATTTACGTTCAAATGGGACAAAATATGCCAGTGTTGTGTTGGACCCAGTGCTTGGTGAAGATTCTAAATTGATGTGAAACATTAGAAGCTGTGACACACTTTGCTTGAAAAATGGTGGTGCAGTTTTGAGTCGGTCCATTTTCTATTCATATTTCAGTTCTTTTTTTTTGTAAGAATTCATATTTTTGTCTGAAGAATGATTTTCAACACTTAATGCTCAAATATCAAACTGTTTGCATGCAACTATGTAGCAGCTTAACCATCTCTGAGGGAAATTTCTAAGTTTAATCTTTACTATTGTAGACGAAGAAACTCAAAGAGCTTCTCAAGGACAATCTAGGGTGGGAATTCCTGCAGAACAGTGCAGTTGATGGCATCTATGGGGAAGATGATGAGGTCCGTGTAGTTCCTAGGTATAGTTATTATGTAATTTATTTTTACTCAAGGGAGAACATGGTGATATTTATCATCTGATTCTACTGATGGCAGTTTGCTCCTGTTGTTGAAATGCTGGATGACACAAGTTTCAGTGAAGCTCCAGCTGCACAAACCCATGGATGACAAATTTGAATTCTCTGCAGCTTTACTGAGATCAATCATGTATGATACTTCAATGATAGCTCATGTTGCCTCCACTGAAGCTATTGTAGTGAGCGATTGATCCCACATGTGATGGTTTTCTTGGTTGGTCTGAGCCATAATTCACTCCGTATCTGTGGTTTGTAAATGTCAACGTGTCTCTTCCATATAGGCATCTTTGTTGATTGACTGTATGTGGATATGAACTGATGCTGTGAGCAAGAACAAGGGCTCAAAAGAGTCAACAATAGCTATCTCATGGTTCTCTTGTACAGATATTCTCTTTCCTGTACAAAAGATTTTGATTGAGAATGCTAAGGGTGTAGTTTTTGCTAATTCTCAGAAATTGGGATTAATCAACCCCATTTTGGTTAATTAAACCTGTAGTTTGTTTTAAGATATGCAGGTACTGAGGTATTTAGGTAAGTTGGTTACATTCTTACAGAATAGAACTCTCAATCCTGGTTTTAGGCTCGTCACGTCGGCTCACCCAATGTCCTTGATGTGATTGACATCTTCGTTATTAACAATAATAAAGGCACTCCGGATTCTGTGCACGCAAAATCCGTTCACATCAACTTCAGTTTGAAGGGTAGGTACCACTCTAGTCTGTGCTCACGATGTCTGACAAATGGTGTATTAATAAATACCACATGTACTTAATTCATTGTATATTTACTGTAATACCCTCATTGGACCCATGTGTATTGACTAAAAACACCCTTGATCAGGCCACATGTCATAATAAACTGATTTAGGAATGGACTGGAAACAAGTGTTGATAGACAGCTCTTGATGCACTGGAATTTTCTTCCCCTGGAAGGCAGAATTAGGGGTGGGTATGGGCCGGGCCATGGTAGGCCCGGGCCCGGCCCTCAACTATAGATTGGGCTCGGACCCGTAGGGGTGGGATCGGGTCGGGGTTTGGGCTAGGCTCTCATTAATTGATCGAGTCTCGGGCCAGGCTTCGGGTTGGTCCATGAATTAAAAAAAAATGTTGAGATGTAGGTTTGAACTCTAGATCTATCTAAGGTTCAAAATTTCGATTTTGATGGATTATTCATCATGAAGATTAATGGAAATTTCACTAGAATGCTTCGAAATATTATAAAAATTATGTAAATTTCGATGTGAACTGTTATGAAAA
>JAOXJP010142312.1:0-13322 GCA_025762735.1 Platanus orientalis | reverse complement strand
GTGGTATAGATATACAATAAGTAAAAGCTAACCACAAACTACCTACAATGTAAACAAACTCCAAAATATAAGCAAAACCTTTACCTCAACCTTTAAGGTTTGGAGTTTGTATGCTTGGAGTAAAGGAGCAATTGTCCTTGTCCTTCCTCCTCTCTTCTCTTGCAAATGAAACTTCCTTCGTACCCTTAAGAGAGATAACCAACTCTCTTTTTCTCCTATAGTTGCTTGGAATCTTGAATGAATGAATGGAGAAAGTATAGAACTTGTTGAGCTCTTGTTCTTGCTCTAAAACCCTCTTCTTTCCCTTAGCAAACTCCTTTTTAAAAATGCTTGAGAACTTACCCTAATGAGAAAAATGTTCCTTTTATAGTGGATGAAATCCACTCTCAACCATGGGATTGAAACCTCCAAAAACAGGCAAATAATGGTGGCCTTACATAAAAAAGTAGAGTTAAAAATGTACCATTTTGTACCCCTGACAGGTCAGGCCATGACCTGTCGCTTGACCGGTCAGGCCTCAAGGGGCATCTCCCTCGGGTGCCATTTCCTGAGTGCCCTGATCGGTCAGGCACATGGTGACCAGTCAGGTCATAAATGACCAGACACTTGGTGACTGGTCAAGTTAGTCAAAGAGATCTTTTTGAGTCGATTGTTTTGAGTACTTGTGGTTTCCGAGTGGACATTGGGATCAAAAGTCTTGGCTCATTTTTCATTAGGGGTTTTTGAGAAATTGCATCTAGGGGCATATATTGGTCTTAAGGCCTTCCTAGGATCAAACCTTGGTCTTTGGGGGGTCTCCTAGAGTAGCCACACAATACCCATTTAGTTTTATACTTGATTTACCTTTCAGGCTAGGAGATGGTGACTTGACTCTTCCTTGGCACTTCTCTTTGGCACTTATTGGGTTCTTTGCTTAATATGCCTTGGATTGAAACACTTGAACCTCTTCCTTGTCATGGTGATGGTCTCTACACCGAAATTTATAGGCTCACTCATTATACATAACATTCATAGCCTATCATCTAGACATGGAATGAAATTGACAAATTACATAATGACTTAACAATCTCTCCCTTAGTTAATTTCGTGACAAAACCCAAAAATAGAATACAATAATCATTACATAAATGGAATCATAGTGTAGGGATCATATGTAGAATTCAATGAAGCTTTAAGGCTCCCCCTTATTCCTTGGGCTTGTTAATATCTACCATCCTGCATCAAAGAACTTATACCAATCTCATATGCCTTTTGAATATAAACTTTGGAAACAGGAACTGAGACATGCATATAGTGATGCACAAATATAAATAGGCATGCTTCATAAAATAGAAGTATAAACATTTAAAACATGCAACTCTCATATTCCCCATTTTTACTATTAGGGCCAATGACTAAGGCCCAATATTTCTCTCCCTTTTTGTCATGAAAAGCCAAGGGGCTAGACAATAGCATGGATTAATAAATAGTATGTCAAGAAATGGAAGTATATGTGATCCAGTGAAATAATGATAAGCATACATACAAAGACATAGATCACTAAGGCAAGTATATGTGATCTAAATGGCATGTGTGCTTGCACCATGGTGAGTAGTAGAATCAATGATTTGTACTTCTTCAAGCATAAGTTCTCCCCCTTAAGTCTTTAATTTCTCTCTTCTTAAAAATAATCTCCCCTAAAAGTGTATACTCCCCCTAAATTTATAGACCCCATAGCTTTACCTCAGTTATAAGACTCCCTCTGCCTATGTATTCTCCATATACATAGTACTCTAAGAACAAATACTCCCAAGCTTTCTCCCCCATGAGCTATGAATCTCTCCCCCTTATTGTCAAGGGTTGGGGAGCTGTCAGCACCCAAATTTTGACTCAGGTCATGTGATGGTATAAGAACAACATAACAGTTATTAGACATCAGGACCTTAAGCATCCTCAGCTTAGGAAGAGCCATCTTGGACTTCAGAAGGTTAGGCACTCCCGAAGAAGTATTTTCAGATGTTCCAGTCACAAATGAATCAGTCAAAGAACCTTATTACAACCCAAAAAGCACCATTTTAGGACAAACCCTAATATCTTTCAAAAGCATCAATAGGACTTTGACGGTCCACATTTAGAACTCCATTCATGTCATCGGTAAGTTGTCGACCTCCTGTAAGCCTTTTTGCAGTAAAGCATCACAGTTGAAAAAATTACCATTTTACCCCTCTACCTTCAAAGGCTCAATATTCACTATTTGTCATCCAGATCACTGAATTTCTTTGCCTACATAAGTCTTCCAGTCATGAAGCATCACAAGAAAAGAATTCATATTTTTACCTTTTTTGACCCGCATGAGAAAAATTACCATTTTACCCTTTTTACTCAGAGAATGACCTCTGAACCCTCAAAGGACCCTTGGAGCCTCTCCTGTGGTCCAAATGAGGTAATTTCAGATCCTGTGCACCTCAAGCCTCTACCCTCCAAAGGATTCATCACAAGTTAGACACAGCTCGATGCTAGCTTTAACTAATCTCCTAATCTGTGAAAATCCTAACCAAGAAATGACCATGGCAGAAATTTTCAGAGATTCATCCGATTTTCGAATCTAGAAAAGTCAGTGGCTATACCTCAGCCTCGGTCTTAGCTTCAAATCTCCAGGTCTGAGATAAGAAGTTTGAAGTCTTAAACCTCTGTAAAATCACAAATCTTCGATAAAAGGTTGAAAAGCTATTTTTCTACTTTTTACTCTTTTAGAGCCAGATTGCTCTCCAGGCATCCAAATCAGGATCAGTCGGTGTCCATTTCTTCATAATTGCAAGGCCTTTGAAAAGCTGTCTAAGGAGTTAGGACTTCCATAAAATCTATCTGCCAAGATTCCCTCAAATACTTCAAAAAGCATAAAAAATCAGGTCTAAAAATCAGATGCTCGAACGACTCCTGGGAGCGCATCTGAAACCAAAAATTCAGATAGTCAGTGGTCACACCACAGTAAATTCAGGACCGCAAGACTATAAGATCCATGCTAATTTGTAGAAAATCCATGGCCTAAGCTATCATTTATGCCCCAGCTAAAAAAAGCACATTTCGTTTGTATTTGGCACACAAAATGCTCTCAGAAGTCCTGTTGGACTCAGAATGCAATGAGGTCAATGCCATTTTCTCATAACCTCCCTTATCCTCAATAAAGCATTTCACAAACCACTGATTCAGGAAATGATTAGCCATTCAATCTCACTCAGCTTCAGGTAACTACAGAAACCTGATTCGGTCAAGCGACTCTGCTTTGAAAAACCCCCAGCGACTACCCAGGAATCCAACAGTTGATCTGTCAGCCTTTGTGGCTTCAAGACTCCTTATACTTCAAATCCCCCAGATATGGCCCAAAGCGGCATCTTACAGAGGAACTAGCAGCATCCCCTGTAAAAATCTGCCAAATCACTCGAAAAATGGTTTTTAACCTAATTTCCTGCTTGGGTACCGTAATCCTGCACAGTCAGAAGTTGTGAACCACTTGGACCTAGTAGCATCTATTCCTAGGCCCCCCTAAGATCAATTTGACTATTTTACCCTTTAACTTTACATCTAAGAGCTTTTTTAGCTAAAAAACCCTGATTTAACCCCCTTACCCTTTTCGTAATTTGGTTCCAACTGAACCGGTGCAACCGAAGCATCTGGGACATCTGAAAATGACACTAACTAGGCTGACTTCCGAGCATGGGAGCTCACACAGAGTGATGGCAGCGATAGGGTTCAAAAAAAGTCAAAAATCAGATATTATTCAAGGTTAGCTAAAAATGAGATATTTTGCATTTAATGCAATCTCATCTTTAGCTAACCACCCACACCCCTTGGATTAGAATCCTTGGATTCTCTCTCTCACCCACCACCCTTAGATACTCCCCTTGAGTTTCAAATCCATAGAGACCTAATCAAACCCCCCATTAGCATCCCACCATTACACCATTGAAAAGGGTAGCAAATAGGATTACCTCAAAAGGCATCTCCCATGCTCCCTTCCACCTCACCAATCCATGTCAAACAAGCACAAACCCATCTCCACCCTCCATCTCATTGTAGCCAAGCTCATCCTCACCCTCCACCTCATTTCCACATGAGTTAATCCTAGCCTCCCACCTATTTAGATTTAGATCAAATCCTATCCCTACACTACATCTAAGATTGAGATCATCCCCACCCTTGATCCCCATCATCCTTATCTCTAATCCGATCATCCATTCCACCAAATTGGGGCTATAAATAACCCCAATTTCATGGTGAAAAGGGTTGACAACTACAAACCCAAAAATTAAAGAGGAAAAGAGGAAGAAAAGAGGGAAAAGTTTGGATTCACCCCAACCCTTGGCTAGGTAAGCCTAACCCTATCCAAATTCATGCTCTCTCCCTCCCTTATGATCATTTAACAACTATTATGCTATCCAATTTATGTTAGAGCACTGCTCTAAATCAGGTACAAGGTAGAGGCTCAACAGCCTCTATCTTGTTCTTATTTTCAACCTATTTTAGTGCTGAATTTAGTTTGAATTTTGTATAATGCCCCTTGAGCCGAATTTTTACTATGTTATAATAGACATATATAGGTAGTTCAGAATTTAATTTTGTAATTTTTTAAGCTGTGGAAGGCCTCCAAATGGCCCCCCTAAACAGACTTAAAAAACTGGTTCCTTTGAGACCAAATTTGTAGGAATATTTGTGATTTTTATTTTTGATAATCCAAGCATGATTTTGAGATGAATTTTTTATATGTTATTCCTCTATATATCTGTCATAATCTTGCTTAATTTTAGGATTTTTCCAAAACTATAGGGGCTTCAAAATCAAGAAATATAGTTGCTGGATTTTCTCCCAGCAACTAAAGCCTATTTTCTTTGTGAATTAAAAAATAGGCATTAGGGATAAATTCAGGCATTGAGATTTAGGACCCACCCCAGGGAATCATGATTGTCCCATACCTGTTCCAAGGCATTTTCTGGTGAATGAGACCCATCCCTGTGCACCAACACCTCTGTGGGCCCTGATTTCCTCCCAATGCCTGATTTCAATAATCAAACGTTAGATAGGAATTCTGGCATTGGGATGGATTTCAGGCTTCAGGCCTGGATCTAAAAAATATATATTTTTCAAAATTTATTAAGTAATAGTTCTACCCTAGGGTTAGTCCTAAGACCCAAGAGAAGTTCCCCCCCCTCTGGGCCCCACTTGGGTGGCCTAAAAACCCGAAAAGCTACTGATCTCATACCCAACGCCTATTTTCCTCCTAAATTAAAATTTAAGTGTTGAACAAAGAGGCGTCAGACCAAAAAATAGGCGTTAGGCCTGTGACAGATGAATGAGTGGCCCACGTTGGGAGATTATATCTCCACGTGGCCTGAGCTTAGGACCCCTAGGATTGCACAGTGAAACCGTAGGAGACTTCCCCTACCCTTAACTCAAGGTCCCACAGTGCGGAGACCCCTCAAAACATCTTAAACAGTAGCATTAAAGTGCCTACTTGGTCAGGTTTTCCAATGCCTGTTTTCACCTTGAATTAAATTCAGGCGTATGAAAAATAGGCGTTGAGATGAAAAATAGGCGTTAGGCCTGTAACTCAAGAAAATTTAACTTTATTCTTTTCTCCCCCTTTTCCCAGGGTTGATTCTAAACCCTAAAAGGGCTAATAGTTAGCCATTTAGAGGGATCAATCATCACTCTAAAGACCAAAACCTTGAGGGGTTCTTCTGTAGACAAAAATGTCAAAATCAGGAACAGTTTCTAAACTGTTCACAAGCTGATGCCTGTTTTCACCCTGAATTAAAATTCAGGCGTTGAGAGCTAAAACAGGCGTTAGGCCTAAGAAAAATCCAGCAAACTTCTATTTTACATAAAAGAACTTTATACATTCAAATTCATAACTAACAAGGCATGATTATGAACACAAATCTAAGACCCATATGAATGGAAGAAGCCATCCTAAAAAGGCAGGTATTTGGGGTGCCTAACACCTTCCCCAAATGCAACCAAACCACTTTCCCTAATCTCAAGAACCTAGACTAGTTCAGGAGTTTAACCCTAGACTTCTAAGTCTAGTTTTCCTCCTTTTCCCAAAAAAGAAGGACCGACGTCCAACTCAGTCAGTTAACCCCGAGTTGGTGGTGACTCCGAAGAAAAGCCCGAACCCCTCTCCCAGGAAGGGTCCGACCGTAGACCAAAACCCCAAAACCAAAAGCTAATGAGGCTAGATAACATGACCAACGCCCGAAGTGGGCTGCGTGCAAATCACCATCTGCCAATGTCCACAAATGCCAGAACATGATTGGGATGAAACCCAAAAAGAAGGCACACTTAGCAAATTACAAGGCATTGAATGCCATCTTTTGTGCCGTTAGCCAAAATGCGTTTAGGCTTATTTGCTCATTCACTTCGGCTAAAGAAGCATGTGACTTACTAGAAATAACCCATGAGGGAAGTAGTGTGGTCAAGAAGTCAAAAACTTCAAATGCTTACCACTAAGTTCAAAGAACTTAGAATGGAAGAAGATGAAAAATTCATCAACTTCTATATTAAGCTTTAAGACCTTGCGAACTCTAATGTGGGACTTGGAGATCCACTAAAATCGGATGTGATAGTAAGGAAAATCCTTAGATCACTTCCGGAAAGGTTTAGACCCAAGGTAACTGCTATTGAGGAAAGCAAGGACATAGATACATTGGTAATGGAAGAACTAGTGGGGTCTCTCCAAACCTTCAAAATGACATTTAAACCAAATATCAATAATAAGAGAATTGATCTTAAGGTAGAAGAGCTATCAAGTTCGGAAGAAAATTTCGAAGATGAACTAGCCTTCATCACAAAGGGCTTTAGGAAATTGTACAAGAAAAATGCTAAAAATTTTTGAAGAAAATTTCCACCTAGGAAATCCAAGGATTCATCAAGGAGAAAGGAACTCTCCAAAGATGAAATCATTTGCTATGGATGTAAAGGACGAGGTCACTTTGTCTCCGATTGTGCCAATAAAAATCTAAATCCAAAGACAAACATAAGAAGGCAATGGTTGCTACATGGGATGACAACACCGATGATTTGGAAGAAGAATCATCTAGTGTTGAAGAAGAATCTTCAAAGTGTGTTGTTGCATTTGTAGCTTTCACTAATAACACTAACGATGAATCAAGTAGTGAAAGTGAAGATGAAAGTAAAAATGATGAATGTGAACTTCTAGAAGCTTTTGACAAGCTCTTTGAACAAATCACTTCATTAGAAAAACTTGTCACTCAACTTAGGAAAGAAAATAAGGAACTTGCTACCTAACTAAGTAAGAAGAGTGATGATCCCATTAGAGACATGGAGTTGCTTGAAACAAACTCCAATCTTCTAGAAGAGAACCTTAAACTTAGAGAAACAATTAATCAATAGGAGTTTAGCTTCATAGGTTCTTCTTTGGAAGAAGAAAATCAAGTCCTAAAGCATAAATTAAACGCTTTGGAATTAAAATTTTAAGATCTAGGATTAATACTTAAAGTGGAAAAAGAAAATAGAAAAAATTGAGAGGAGAAAACTTATTGAAGAAAAATAAATCCTAACTAAAAAGGTTCTAGAACTAGAAAATAAAAGAAATATTGATACAAATAACTCTAGAACTGTAATGGCCCGCATTTTACTTAAAGGGTTAAAATATAATTTTATTCCTAAAAGGGTAAAATTATCATTTCACATGTTTAAACATATCATAGAGTGGTATAGAAAGCCATTGGACCAAGTTAAAAGTGTAGAACCCAAGTTGGGCCTCGAACGTACCAAGTTCAAAAGCTATCTTGACTACATAATTAGGATAACTTCTTGGGCCCACTGACACCAATCCTAAGTGAATTAGAGGTTGATCCATACCTTATTTAAAAGGTTTTTGAGTCTACTTTCTAATACATCAAACTTTTTATAATTTAGAGTTGTATAAAAAAAGTTATAGCCATTTTACTAAGACTTGTCTGTGTAGGAAAATTTTCTGGGAGATGCGTGATCGATCAGTTGTGATTGATTACAAAACCCTGTTTTTAGCCTAATCGATCACAAATGAAGAATCAGAACTGTCAGGACTTTTCTGGGTGATCCATGATCGATCACAGATCTCGTGATAGATCACGACATGCCCAGAAACGTTGAAAAGTGTTGAAATATTATGTTTTATGCCATTTTGACGTGGCTTTCACCCATTGGACCCCCACACATATGGGATTTCATCTTGGACAAGTTAAAACACATCTAAGACCTCATTTAGGTCATTTAGAACAAAAATAGTAAGAATTTGGAGGATTTGAGAAGCTTGGGAGAGGAAGAGAAAGATTTTCCCCAAATTTGGTAAGTTTCACTCCCAACTCTAGAAATCTTCAAGGTTAGCTCATTTTCTTCATAGATCTTCATGTTTAATCTAATTTACACTAGTTCTACATCATTTAACAAAGAATAGAAGAAATGGCAAGGAGGTTCCTCTCCAAGATCTTTTGAAAAATAGGGAAAGAAACTTGGGTAAGTAGTTATACAAAACTTATTCCATTTTTGTTTGATTTTAGATTCCTAGAAGTCTTGTAATGGTAAAGTCTTAACTCTATGGTTATTTTCTCTCATGTTTGTGAACCCCTTTATTAGGTTCCTAGAAACCCCATCTATTGTGGTGATTTGTGATTAGATCTTTCCATTTTATGCTAGAATCTTGGAAATCCCTAATTTATACTATGAGGAAAAGTAGATTTACAAGCTATATATATGTATTTTCTTTAAAAGATGATTCTCTTGTATTGTGAATGCTTGTGATCTATGATTCTATAACTCTATAGTTTCCATGAAGAATAGTGATGGTTGATTTGATTGATTTTCATGACTATTATGATTATTTGAGTTGGTGATGGACATCTATTTAATATGTGGGTTAAATATGAAGCATGTTGATCTCAATGTAATGATACTAGCATTTTGTTGTATATGGATTGCTTAGGAAATCCAGTGAAATGATTCAAGTAAGATATGTTTAGAATGGTGAAGATTGGGTTTCCCTCTTTGGCTATTTATGAATTCCTTTGATTCTTACACTCTATATGTTTGATAAAATGTCTCTTACGGATTTTCTATATTACTCTCATGTTTCTTGGATGTCTTAACTTCCTTGCATGAGCCTAATGTATCCCATGATAAATTCCATCAAATATATGTTGGATTATGATAATTTGTGATGCCTTATTGACTTCCCATGCTAGTTCATTAATTCTTGCACTCTACATGTTTGATAAGATGCCTCTTAATGCTTTTCTCACTATTTACATGTCTCTTGGATGCTTCTTATGATATTAATGAATGACTATGATGATATATTTTCTCTTTATTACTAAGTTTATGAATGTATCATGTGAATAGTATATTTTCTTATGTCATGATTAAAGAATGCTCATATAATGTTATTAAAGTAGGTTCATCACAAACCAATGAAAAGTGAAATGGATAAAGAATCAAGGAAATATAAAAAAAGATAAGTAAGAATGTCAAGATGTAAAAGTCCCATTATTGGGAATCAGTAAAGAATGAAGTAAGATAAGTAAAAAAAAAGTGTCTTAATGATGATGACCCTCCCATTAGAGTAAGAATGCAATGGTATGATGGCCTTCCCATTTGGGGTAATAATACAATGGTATGATGGCCCTTCTATTGGGATAAGAATGCAATGGTATGATGGCCCTCCCATTGGAGTAAAAATGCAATGGTATGATTGCCTTCCCATTTAGGGTAATAATACAATGGTATGATGACCCTCCCATTGGGGTAAGAATGCAATGGTATGATGACCCTCCCATTGGGGTAAGAATGTAATAGTATGATGACGTCCCTCGTGATTAGGGATAATATGATATATCAAATGTAAGTAAGTGAAAGTAAAGTGTAAAATAAGTAAAGAAAAAGTACAAGAAAGTGTAAGGTAGTGAAAAACAAGTGTAAGAAAGTGATACCAAGTAAACATAAGTAAGTGTAAGTGACCTTAAAGGTCCCATAATTAAGAATGAGACTATGTTAAGAAAGAATGAAGAGTTCATAAGACACATAAGCATGAGCGAAACCATTATAAGAAGAATGTAAATGTATATAAGAAAGAAAGAATGTTAAGAATAGAACATCATATAAGTTTCAAAAGAAAAGTAAAGTTATAAGTTATGAAAAATGATGAAAGTATCAAGACAAGAAAATGAAAACATTTGAGTTTCATAAGAAGAAGATGTTCATAAATTATATAAGAAATAACGTTTAATAAAAGGAAAATAAAGTGCATCAGCTATTAATGAGAATACAAGTCCTTAATACGAGTAAGTAAAAAAGATGTTAACAAACAAACAAAAACCCATAACCTTTAAAAGAATATAAGTTCTCAAACTATGTAAGAAACAAATGAAAATATATAATAGTTCTCCCATTGAGATACAAGTCAATGCTATGAAAATCCATGAGAAGTATTAAATGACCAATGAAAAGTGATAAGCAAATATTAAGACAATGACAATAAAAACTAATAAATGATAAGCGAAGACATGATGAATGATAAATAACAAGTAAAACGGTGAATGATTAAGTACTAAGGTAAGGATATATTTATTGAATATAAAAGTACAATTTCATATGTCTCATTATACAAATGTGTTATTGTAATTATTAATTACTTAAGAATGACGCGTGCTTAGCTTGACGTGATTTGAATATGCATACCCATATTAGAAAAGTATAGTTTATGCATGAGAAATGAATATAATCAACCATTGAAATGTACATTAGGTATCTTTACTATTGATGGACTATGAAATATTTACCATGTGATAGTGAACACATATTGCCATGTATATTGCCAATTATAGATATGAAAAGAATGTTGTGTATAGATAGAATCATGCATATTGCTATATGTAACTATGAGAATAATGCAATGTGTAAGTAGAATCATATATATTGTCATATGTGGATGTTAGAGAAATGTCATGAATAAAAAGAAACATGTGAAATGCAATGTCCACTTCCTAGATGAAGAATCATGGTGATGAATGTTTAGATCTCGTGATTACTAGTAGATGATATATGTACACTAGCACGTGTTTACACGCTAGAACTGATATGTATTCTATATGAAGATATACATAGTATTTTGTATTAAAAGATTCGTGCATTTTTCGTCTAATTTCTGTAGTAGGTTTTGTGTACCTACTTACGAGCTATGGATCTCACCCATCCATACAATTTTTATTACAAGAGAGGTTTAGTGTAGATGCGCATTTTGGAGTACCTTAAGGCTGAAGGAGAGGCATGCAACAGATGCTTCATATTTCATTAGTTTCTCATTTACTTTATACTATATTTCATATTAGACCTTGTTATGGGATGTATTATTTGGAGATTTATACTTTAAGATTTACGGTCTTAAGTTCTATTTGAGATGATGAAAAACTAGTTTTATAGATTGTACAAGTTTATGATATTACTTCCACTGCATCTTTACAATTATGGCTAGATGTTATAGTTTATGATTCTGTTGCTTATGTTATTTTAAGGTTAAGGTTAAGTATCCCATGAAGATCACATGTTCAAGTGAAAGACTTAAATTTATAGCCAATTTTGTATGAATCCAGTTTAGTAGCGGTTCGATTTCACGCCTAAATAAGGTAGTGAATTTTAGAGTTGTTACACATGGAGATAACGAACATTTGCAAGTTTAAAATAATTAATGAATAGTTGCAACTCTTTCACATTTGGGAAGGTAATTAGTATGTCAGTGCTGGTGAAACTTTGAAGCAAGAAATGTCGTTAGACAATAGATTAATACTTTAAAAATAATAAATAATTTGTATATATACAAACCTTCAATGTTTCTTAGCAAGATGTTAGAATCTTGACACAAGAGACACTAGTGAGCAACCTTATACAATCTTTATAATTATGACAAATAATCGAATTGATGAATGCTTCAACTAGAGTAGAAACATCCTGGAACAATGATTGGTTATCGATATAATATGGAAGATGTGAAAAGAATACATATGTGGATCCAAAATTATAATTTCATTAGCATTAACCACCTTCAAGCTCCTCGAGTTGCAAGTTTGGATTGAAAATTTTGATTGATTTTAGTTTGAAGCACTCTTTTGGATCTAAACACTTAAGAATAGTTTTTTTTTATAGTATATATACTTTCGAGCGTTCCATACTTGATGATGAGTCGCCTAAATGGAGGGATTTAAGGGAAATGAATCTTGGAAACTCCATCTGTGGGTTGAATTCACTGCACCCCAAATCCAAACGAGTTAAAGACGCACAGATAAAGAGAAAACCTGACAATTCCATTAACGATTTTGTGTGGTTCTTAAATTCACTAGTATTTGTAATTATTGTCTTTGTGAAGAAGTTGAAATTGAGGTCAGGTTCTTGAACTTATAAGGAAGTTATAAAACCTATCCATTTCTTAGCATTGGCCTTTAATTAATTGGCAAGATAGAATGAAATCTATAACCACTTTATATTTTTTACAGTGTCAAGCCGGAGGGATCGGTTAATGGTGGCGATGAACTGGTCTGGCAAGAGAGAATATGTGAACTTGTTTACAAAATCTAGGGTGGTAACTTGGGCCCATAAATTCTTTCACCTATATCGCCATCGCGATGATAGGACGCTTGATCTTATTGTATCTTTTATCAAAAGTGAAGAGATGATGGAATGGAGAATGTATTATAATAAGTCTTCAAATATGGGTTAGATTTCTTAATGCTCCATGGCCTTTTGCTTTCCCTATTGTTCTTGTTCTACACATACACAAGTGTTCACTTCACAAACACAATACTAGAATCTTGATTTGCATACATAAAGTGTCATAGGCAATGAGATTCTTATGAAGGAGGTATCTTGTTGTTATGTTAGTTTGTTTTAATCGTTATTGTATTTTTCTAAATAAAAACAATAAAAAAAACCCTAAGCGTTTCTAAAAACTAACAAACCAATTCTACCCTGGCCTCCCCCACTCGGGACGTGGTGAACAATATTCCTTAAATTTATGAAAGAGAGAAGTGTGAGCCTTAAAGCTTATGGTTGAATGGTGCATTGTTGTCCTCACACCATCTAATCCTAAAATGGTATTCCACACATCCATTGGTGGAGCCAGGAATTTATCTTTAGGGGGGGGAGACTAAAACTATGATGATGTGCCTATCAAACTTCACAAATATGTACCAAGATTAACAAAAAGATTAGGCATCTTTCTGTTGGAAATATGTGTCTTGACAAAGCCATTCACATAAAATATAAGCATGATTAATTAATTATTTAATTAATAATAA
>JAOXJP010142291.1:0-13322 GCA_025762735.1 Platanus orientalis | reverse complement strand
ACCTTTTTCTAATAAAAGGTTGAAAGGGCAGTGCAAATATTCTCCTATGGCTTCCTTGGGTAGGGAGGCTTTTGAGATTTCTAGTGCATGGAAGTTTTATAAATAGCTAGGCTTGTGAGTCAAAATTATGACACTGCTGCAGAGACAATGTTCACAGCTTAAGAAGGATTCGAGCTCCTCAATAGTGGGTGTGAGCTCTTGTTCTCTGAACCGAAAAACCCTGCATGTCGGGTCCTAGAAGGAAATGGCTACTTCTATTAGTGGCCAATCCAGATTGACTTAGGCTAAGGACAATGCTGCCCCTAGCTGGCTTCGATTTTTCAAGATTTTCTGTTCTTTGGGAGAAAGGACATTCACGAAGTTCACGGAGGTGGTAGAATACGGATCTAGTTGTACTGATTTATGAGCCATGTCTATAACCACAAGCATGAACACAGGGTTAGAAATGTCATTTTATAGCCAAAAATAACATTCTGCAGAATTCAAGCCTAACACCCATTTTTTGCCTCAACACCTGATTACCTTCAAAATCTCAATTACCCTCAAACACTAAGATCTTTTGGTTTGTATTTGACACTCGTTAAGCCTTCCAAGGTTCTCCCAATTTATAGAAAAATCAGTGGCTATTGTATGGTTCTTGTCACATCTTTAAAAGACTGTTTCCCAACCAAAACCTTTCAAGATCCTAACCTATCTCAAAATCTCAAAAATTCTCCAAACAATCAAAAGATAGTTTTGTTTGTATTTGACCTACGATAAGCTTCCCAAAATTCTCTGGATAACAAAATTCAGAACAGTCAATGGCCAACTTTCAGTTTTTGTCAAGGCTTCAAACCCAACTCCTAAACTTGTATATTATTAGACCCATTCCACATTGGATTCTTCAATCTCTTCAGATTAAGTCCAACCATTTTTAGTAGATAATGAACCTTCAATAGAACCCCCCTGAGAATTCATTAAGAATAAAAAATTCAGCCAATCAATGGCCCTACTTTGGTAGTTCTGAGACCTTCAAAAGATTCTCACCCAGGCCAGGACCATCAAGAGGCTTAGTATGCCCTAATTACCTCATTCTCTCTCAATCATATCTTAACCACTTCTTTCTGTATCCAATACTCGGTGAATCCCTAAAAACTCTCTCGGAACTTAAATCCCTCAAAGTCAAGCCCATTTTCTCATATTTTTTCATATCTTCAAAAGACCTTCTAATAGACTAGAACAATTACATACTCAAAATAACTTAATTACTCATTTTCTTATAAATTCAGGCTATGTTTTTCTGCCAAGTGACCCCTTCGGAAACCTTCCAAGAATTCTCCAGGAATCTAACTTCCAGTTTGTCAAATCCTATGTTCTTGAGACTCTAGGACCTAAAATTTTCTATGACCTATAAATTTTTCTCCCAGGACTCAGCAGAAGCTAGTTTTGATTCCATTGAGGTTTTGGCTTTGGGAAAATCAAGGTTTTGAGGGCAGATTTTGACTTGGGTATCAGTTTCGCAAACAATCTGAACATTGCCTCACAAAATTTGAAGGTTACTTCTCATATCAAGACCTTGAGATTCAATTTTACCATTTTTCCCCTATTACAGATTTTGGAGTCATTCAGACTCAGTTTTGACCTACATACACTCATTTGAACTCAATTTTGGTAGTTGCATTACGATTGGAGCATTCAAAAGAAGTGAAAAACATAAGAGGATTTGAATTTTTTTGAGCTATAGAGCCCAAAAAGTAAACCCAGATAGTAAAGGGGTTCGAAATCCAGAAAATCATCATTGCTTTTTTGATATTTTTGAAAGGCAATCATTGCTCTTTCAAAAATATTCTAAAAAAGGGCTTTCAATAAGGGCATTTGATTTGGAATCAACTTAAAGCTGCTATGATGGATGGCCATGATTACTTTCCCCATAAACCCTAACCCATCATCTACTATTAAACTCCTTAAGCCCATCCACACCCTTGATTTTCCACCTCCTTACCTCCACCCTTCATCTTCTCCCCCCTTGCCACATGGCATGCATCCAACTCTCTCCCTCCTTTAGCTAATGGGAGGATGCAACCTCAACTCACATGTGTATGGCTAAGGTGCCTCCACATACACACATTCGAATGCCCCATTCCCCACCATAAATTTCTTGTGGGTCCCACATGCCATGTCCATCACTAACATGCCATGGCCATCATCGCCATCTCACCATCCATACTTTCCCCACTTATAAATACCCCCCATTCAGCTAGCCAAAAGGAGGAGAGATAATCCAAAATAAGAGAAAATCAGAGAGAAAGAGAAAGAAAAGCTCTACCCTTGAGTTGGGTACTATTAGAATAGGTGTCCTAACAAAGCCATCATAGACACATTTTATAGAATTTATTTGTTTCACATTTACAAAAAATCACTTTGTTCCAACATCACATGTGTATAATTTTATTTATGGGTAACTATTTAATCTCATGAGATGACATAGGTGATACTCAGGTAATATAGTAGGATGTCAGACACATGAATTATTTGTAGAGAGATCTGACTATCTAATTCTTGTAGTCCTGAAACCTTATAGCTATGGGTGATGCTGGGCACATCACTTAAAAGGCTGCTATATGTAGAGTTACCATATGATGGAGTGATGTAATCTCAATCATTGGAGTGAGACTCTAGACTTACATGTAAATGCATAATTCAAATGCATTAAGGGGATCCATAATGAACACATTTACTAAAACTTCATTGTCAGAGTAAATGATGTTCATAACTTACAAAGTAATCCTTTGACCAAAGGGACTTGCGATTCTCTAAGTTGGTCAAGTTGATTATTTTGAGTTGCCAACCAATGATGCCTAATTGGTGGATATATCATGGGTAGCTTGGATATTTAGCTTGATGCTTGAGAGAATACAAGTGCTCAACATGGAATCCACTGCCCTTATAATAGGGAGAAATATTCAGTCTAGGGTTAACATGAATTGATTGGACAGAGAAATTTGGATCCAGTGTTTATATAAAGTGTTTGTCAAAATGCTTTTCAAAATTATATTAAATAAATAAATAAGTATTATTAAGAAATATTTTTAATGTCCAATTGATCCATTAACATCCTAGAAATAATTTACCAATGACCATAAGGGTTTGATAGTGATTAATTTATTGTTGTAAGGGTCATTGGGGGATATTGCATAGTGAAAAGATGTTTTTGTGATGAAGGGACTCAATGTCATATTCTTATCCTTGGGATTTCAATTATAACATGTTACAGGGATTATTACAATTAATGGAGTGCCTGATTGTAATTATCAAACAGTTGAGTATTTTTATTGTAGTTTTGACTCAATTAAGGAATGTGGGCCCCATAAGCTTAAGGACAAGAATTCCATAAGGATATCACACCCCTTAGGGTTTATTTGACCTCTCCTTATCCCTATATATGGGGTTACCCATGTTCAGATATGGTCTTGTAACAATTCTAAAAGTGGGAGAGGTGCAGAGAACTCTAGAACAGGTGTGAAGACTTTGGAGACCAGGTTAGATTGGATTCTTGTGTCTGGTTCATTAATTGAGGTAATTCTAAACTTCTTTAATGTTTAAATATCATAGATTCATATGCTGATCATGGGAAACAATATTTTGTTATGTATGTTGATCAATGATATTTACTAATTTTTATGTTCAAGAACAGTAATCTTTCAACAAGTGGTATCAGAGCCTCCCATATGAATCTTGAAATCTATTTTTTTATCACTTTTAGTTTATGGTTCTCTTTAAATGCTTGAGATAAACCATTATTAGATGGATCCAAGTTTTGGAATCCAAGTGATAATGGTGATTTATCCAAAAATTTAAAGAGTATAAAAGCCTGTATCGAATTTGGGGCAATTTACATAAAATGGCAATTGTGAGCTTAATTTAAAATGGAATCATGTGTGATTTGTTTTATTAGCTTTAGGTGATTATTTTGTTATGTTTTTTTATAGAATAATGTAATATTTAATGGATGTATGCTCGTGATTTTCTCTTCTCCCTGTCTCTCTCTCCTCTCTATCTTTAATAGTTGTATTCCCCTCAAGTAGCCTAGGATGGCAGACTAGTTTCTTGAGGTTTCTTATTAATGGATGTAATTTGTTAATTAGTAGTTTAAAATAGTTGTAATACATGAGAGAATGAAAATCCATGGAACACAACATATTGGAGGAAAGATGAAGGAGAAACAAAGCTTCCAAAGGCATCTAGACAAAACTAGGAAAAAAAGATGGCTTGATTTTCATGGGGGATCAACCCCTATGAGCAAACATTGTTTTGTTATATGTTTTATCGTTAATTTACATGTTTTAGAACACTTCTATGAGGCTGGGTTGAACTCACCTCAAAACCTTAGAAGAGAGTCCAAGTTGGAGTGAAAAGTGGATGACAACCACTAAGACTTTGAATCTAATAAGGACTCTAACTAAAAGTCAAACTTGGAAACTAATTTTGGGGAGCTGAGGATAAGTAGGAGCTCATAATTGTTATAGATAAGTTTGTTATCAATCAAAAGACAAAAGAGATTGAGTTAGAGTCCTAGTTGGACATGGGCACAAGTTGTTGCAACATAAAAGGGCACTAAACTAAAATAATTTTAAAATAGTTATTAAATCATTTTTTTACTCCCTATATATTAATCTAATTTTTAATTAATTTTAAAAAATTTTAATAAAAAAACTTGTCAAAAATAACATTGAGGCATTTTGTCGAACACGTCGGGTGCTTAGGCAGTGGCCTAGGAGTCCATGGCACATGGGGCCAAAAATACAGGCGCCAGGCATGTTATTGTTGTGCCTTGTGCTTGTGCGCACACACCACGGGCCTGTCCAGCGCCCGTTTGCCTCGACTACTGCATGTCTCCCACGCACTACAACCATCGCCCACACGCATGCCTGCTTTCACCCATCTCACTGCACTATATGCGTGCACACTATGCACCTTGTTCTGCATCTCCCACATGCCGCACACGTGGGGTGCTACTACATGCGCACCCAGGCACTGCTGCCCGCATGCTTAGGGCTACAACTATGTGCACGCCCTTGCCTGGCTTGTGCAGTGGCACACTTGGGGTGGCCCTATGAGGCACTAGTTGGTTTCCCCTCATGTCCCTACTTATATAATGCTCGTTTGGTTGAATTTTTTGATGATTCGAGTTACTACGGATTCCTTGAATCGCGTGCTACCCTATAAGACCTTCTTAGACCGAAATGTTTTGGTCCAACCTACATATTGTACAAATGCACTTTAGGTGTTCAATACAATTCCTGAATCAAACCGGTTGACCAGGTTTGACCTATTTGACTGTTTATGACACATTTGACTAGGGTTGACCAGGATTGACAAGGTTTGACCTACTTTGACCAAATTTGATTTAGGGTTAACTAGAGAAGACCACGGTTGATTAAAGTTGACTAGATAGATTTAAGGTTGACCAAAATTGACTAGAGTTG
Source organism: Platanus orientalis (assembly GCA_025762735.1). Classification (NCBI taxonomy): domain Eukaryota; kingdom Viridiplantae; phylum Streptophyta; class Magnoliopsida; order Proteales; family Platanaceae; genus Platanus; species Platanus orientalis. The sequence goes on along the minus strand of JAOXJP010142291.1, from coordinate 7,857 downwards.
ACCAGTTTGATTAGGTGGACTAGAAGTTGACCAACTTTGACCAGGTATAATTAGTTTTGATTAGACCAAACTAATAGATAAGTCAATAAAATTTTATGAAAAGAATTTGAGTGTATTAGATGTACTATTATCCACAATTTGATTGAGGAACATTAAAAGCAGTGGTAGCTAAAAGATTTAATATTCTTTAGTGTTGCAAACTAGTGTCCATGCGAAGAATAAGCAATGTGATTGTTTAAATTTTCTGTATAATGTGATTGTGTGAATGGAATGTGTTATTAACCAAATAAGTCTCTCATAAATAAAATATTAAGTATGACAACAAGGATTATTTCACATAATAATTCCTGTAGGCTTCCGCTATCAATGAGTGAGAGACTTTGGCTAAAATAGATTGGTTGAAGCTCATTGGATAAGACCAAAACTAATTTTAGTTAATCTGCTCTCATTTACTTTCAAAGATAAGACTTTGGTATGATTAGTGGGAGTGTAATCTCACAATACATATACTAAGTCTAAATAGTGGGTCTATACTTAACTGAAAGTATTATGGCAGCCCACAGGTTTTAGGCATAGTATTTTTAAAGGCTAGAAGATAATCAAAAATAAAAAATCTAAGAATGTTATTAATTTTGAATCACCAGAAAAATTGATGGATAGTAACTATCCACCTAATTAGGGCAAATACAATATATTCCCATAGGAAGATAATGTGTTTATTAGGATTAGGTTTGTAATGATCACTGGATATGACAATTCGTATCCCAATCTTATGGTATATGAGAGAGCCATAGTATTGACAAAAGTGATAGGTATCATCAAATTAAAAACCCTATTAGATATAAAATATGTGTAATAATGATGGATGAATGGTTTGATTCATGTAGATATTAATCATGAGAACCTTCAACCTACTTTATGAGATCCTGAAAGATAATAAACTGACTAGACTGAATTCATAGAATAAAAAAGAAATCTACTCATAGTGCTCACAGCTGAGAATTATAGGTATGTTCTTACCACTAATCTTCCTGAGTTACCTAGTACAACTGCTAATCAAGAGGATTGGACTGTATATGAAAAATGACGTAGGTTTGATGAGATGACTAAATGATATATGCTAGCATCTATGTCTAATGTATTGCACCATCAACACCAAAATTTTCTTACTGTCAAAGACATTTTAGTTAATGTAACTGAGATGTTGTTTTGAGAGAAAAATAATGTTGTAAGACAAATGGCCATAAAGGGCTTATTGAGTACTAAGATGGCTGAAGGAACTCCATTTAGAGACAATGTCATCAAGATGATGGGTTCCATAAATAAATTGGAGATTATATGGGGCGAAATGGACGCCCAATCTCAAGTTAATGCGATCCTCAACTCATTATTGGAATTGTTCAATCAATATGTATTGAATTATAATATAAACAATTTGAGTCTTTCCTTGACATAATTGATGAAAAGCCTATAAGGAGTTGAGGAACTCATCAAGAGTAAAAAGTTCAATGCCTTCATAGTTAAGAAAAAGAATACTTCTTGGTTTAAGCCGAAAGGTAATAATCAGAAGAAGAAAAGAAAACTTGCTCCCAAAGTGCTTATGAATGCTCCCAGAAATGGTGGTAAGATTGCTAGTAATGGAAAGAAGAACAACGTACAGGGAAATTGTTTTCACTATCAAAATGCTAGACACTAGAAGAGAAACTGTCTATCCTAGTTGGCTTCTTTGAAAGCAAAGAAAATGAAAGGTACGAATGAATCTTTCATCACAATTGAATCCAATTTGTTGTTTAGTCCTCATATTCATGGTGTGTGGATTTTGGTGTCATTACTCATGTTTGCAACTTGTTGTAGGGATTTCGGGAGATCAAAAGATTGTGTGAGGAAGACTTATACCTACATTTGATAACAGATGCAAGGGTGGCTGCAGTGACTATATGAGATTATAGTTTATATTTGAATAATAGAAATGTTTTAGTTTTAAAAGACTATTTATATGTTTCAGATATTAGGAGGAACTTGATTTCAGTTTCTTAACTAGTTAATGATGATTATTCAGTTCTTTTTAATTCAAAAGTTGTTATTCGTTTTAAAAATCATTTTCTTGTATCTGGAAATTTAGTAAATGATTTGTTTTTATTATTTCCATTAGATATGTCAGTCAATTGCACAGAAGCCATCGCTCCTCTGGTATTGTACCACAAAAGAAGAAGAGACCATCAGTTAAGTCTACATACTTGTGGCATTTAAGATTACGACATATAAATGTTGATAGGGTTAACAGACTGGTTAAAGATGGACCATTAAAGTTTTTGAAAATTGAATCTTATCCAGCCTATCAATCTTGTCTACAAGCAAAGATGACCTACGAGCCCTTTCCTAAGAAGGCGGTTAGAGTTACTGAATTGTTAGGGCTAATCCATTATGATGTATGTGGTTTTATGAGTAAACTAGCTAGGGGGATTTGAGTATATCATCACTTTCACTGATGACTACTCTAGGTTTTGGTATATTTACCTAATGCACCATAAGTCTGAGTCTTTTGAAAAGTTCAAAGAATTCAAGAATGAGGTTGAAAAACAATTAGATACATATATCAAAATACTCTGAACCGATAGGGGAGGAGAATTTATCTCTAATGAATTCCGAGATTATCTTAAGCATAATGGAATGGTAGCATAATTATCTACCCCTGATACTCTACAACAAAATGGTGTCGTAGAAAGAATGAATCGAATCTTATTAGATATGGTTAGGTCCTTAATGAGTTTTTCAGAGCTGCCTATTTTATTTTGGGGATATGCACTAGAAAAATGACAATTTATATTTTAAATAAGGTTCTAACAAAATCAGTTTCATTTATACCCTTTGAGATGTGGAATTGGTGGAAACCTAGTCTATAGCATTTATATGTGTGGGGTTGTCCTGCACATGTGCATAAGATGAATACTGACAAGTTGGAACATAGAACCAACTTGGGATATTTTGTGGAATATCCAAAAGAAACGAAAGGTTTCTACTTCTATGATGCAATAGGACAAATAGTTTTTGTAAGTAGAAACGTAACATTTCTTGATGAGGATTATATCATAAATCATGTAAGAAAATGTCAGATAACATTTGATGAAATATCTGAAAGCCCAGTTAAGCCTAGTGTTTTAAGAGACAATTCTGTGATACCTGTACAACCTTCTATTACACCAACTCTTCGACGCAGTGCAAGAAATTCAAAACCTCCCGAATTCTTCACTTACATGGGTGAAGTATTCGGTATGATTGCTAATAACTCAGATTTGGATCTTGCTACTTAAGAATAAGTAATGTCAGATATTGATCCTAAATACTGGATTGAGACTATGAAATTAGAAATTGAATCCATGTATTTCAACGGTGTTTGGACCTTATGGATCCACCTCAAGGCATAAAGCCTATTGATTGTAAGTGGATTTATAAGAGAAACAAAGGTGTCAATAGAAAAGTGGAAACCTTTAAAGCAAGGCTAGTGGCGAAAAGTTATGATCAAGAAAAATGAATAGATTATGAAAAAACTTTTTCACCAATAGTCATGCTTAAATCCATTAAGATTATGTTGTCTATAGTTGCACATTATGATTATAATCAGATTTGGCAAATGGATGTCAAAACAACGTTTTTGAATGGAATCCTTAATGAAGAGATTTACATGTTATACCCAAAGGGTTTTGTATATCATGACCAAGAAAGTAAGGTGTACAAGGTTTAAAGATTGATTTATGGCATCAAATAAGCATCTAGTTGGAATATTCGATTTGATCAAACAATTAAATCATTTGGATTTAAGAAAAATCTCGAAGAGCCATGTGTATATTAGAAAGTGAATGGAAGGATTGTTGTGTTCTTGGTTCTTTATGTTGATGATATCATACTCATGGGAATGATGTAGAATGTTGTCAACAATAAAGATCTAGTTGTCAAATAATTTTTCCATGAAAGATCTTGGTGAAGCTTCCTACATTTTGGGAATCAAACTCCTTAGGGATAGAAAGAACAAGATGATAGGATTATCTCAGACCAATTACATAGATAAAATTTTGGCAAAGTTTTGCAGGCAAGACTCAAAAAAAGGGTTTTTACCTATAAAGCACAAATTAGTTCTTTCTAAAGGATAGTCTCCTAAGATTTCTTAAGAGAAGAAGCATACGGAGAAATATCTCTATGCATTTGTAGTGGGTAGTCTCATGTATGCTATGATGTGTACTAGGCCAGATATTTGTTACGCAGTTGGTTTAGTGAGTATGTTTTAAAGCAATCTAAGAGAGCTTCACTAGATAGTTTTTAGTCATTTTTATCAAAAAAAAAAAAAGACTAAAGACTATGTTCTGATCTATGGAAGTGAGGATATGTTAGTCACTAGTTATACTGATTCAGATTTTTAAGCAGATTAAGATGAGAGAAGATCAATATCTAGATATGTGTACGTCATAGGAAGAGTCATTAGTTGGAGAAGTGTGAAACAACATTGTACTACAGACTCTACTATAGAGGCAGAATATATTGCAGCTTGTGAAACAGCAAAGGAGGGTGTTTGGTTATGAAAGTTTTTGCTAAATCTTGGTATAATACCCTCTATTCAGTCATCCATCATATTTTATTATGATAATAGTGATGTAGTTACAAATGCAAGAGAGCCTATATGCCATTAAATATCTAAGCACATAAAAAGAAAGTACCACTTGATTCGCGACATAGTTCAGAGAGGTGACATTGATGTGATAAAGTTGCTTTTGTAGATAATCTTGCAGATCCCATGACAATGAAATCTAAGAAAGTATTTAATGCTCATATAAACCATATGGGTATTAGACTAGTACAAGAGAGGCTTTGAGGACAAGTGGGAGATTGTTATAATAGGTGCCCTAATAAAGCCAACATAGACACTTTTTACAGTATTTATTTGTTTGACATTTATAATAAAGTACTTTATTCCATCATCACATGTGTATAATTTTATTTTTGGGTAATTATTTGATCTCATGAGATGAGATAGGTGGTCATTAGGTAACATAGTAGGAAGTCAGACACATGGATTATGTGTGGAGAAATCTGACTATTCAATTCTTGTAGGCCTGAAACATTACAGCTATGGGTGATGTTTGGTACATCACTTAAAATGCAGTAATGTGTAAAGTTGTTAGATGATGGAGTGATGTAATCTCAATCATTAAAGGGAGACTTTAGACTTACATGTAGATTCATAATTCAAATGCATTAAGGAGATCCATAACAAACACATTTAGTAAAACTTCATTGTTAGAGTAAATAATATTCATAACTTACAAACTAATCCTTTGACCTAAGGGACTTGTGATTCTTTGAGTTATTCAAGTTGATTATTTTGAGTTGCCAACCAGTGATGCCTAATTAGTGGCTATATCGTGTGTAGTTTGGATATTTAGCTTGATGCTTGAGATAACATAAATACCAAATAAGGAATCCACTGTCATAATGATAAGGAGAAATATTCAATTTAGGGTTAACATGAATTGATTAAACATAGAAATCTAGATCCAGTGTTTTGATAACGTGCTTGTCAAAATGAATTTCAAAATTATATTAAATAAATAATTAATTATTTAGAAAAATAACTTATTAAGAATTTTTTTTAATGTCCAATTGATACATCAACATCCTAGAGATAATTTACCAATGGCCAAAAGGGTTTAACAGTGACTACCTTATTATCTTGAGGGTCATTAAGGGATATTGCACAATGAAATGATGTATTTGTGAAAAGGTTTGTCAAGAAGGGCCTCAATATTATATTCTTATGCTTAGGAGTTCAATTGTAACATGTCATAGGGATTGTTGTAATTAATGGAGTGTTTGGTTGTAATTATCAAACATTTGAGTTTTTTTTTTTTTTTTTGCAATTTTGACTAAATTTAGGATGGTGGACCCCATAAGCTTAAGGATAAGAATCCCATAAGGATCTCACACCCCTTAGGTTTTATTTGACCTCTCCTTATCCCTATATATAGGATTACCAATGTTCAAATATGGTCCTATAAAATTGGGAGAGGTGCAGAGAACTCTGAAGCAGGTGCGAAGACTTTGGAGACTGGGCCAAATTAGATTCTTGTGTCCTATTAATTGATTAAGGTAATTCTAAATTTTCTTGATATTTAGATCTCAAAGATTCATATGGTGATCATGGGAAAACATGTTTTGATATGTGTGTTGATCATGAAATTTAATTAATTTTAATGTTCAAGAATGGTAATCTTCCAACATATTTGACTTAGGTTTTTCTTCTTTTTCCTTCATAGCTTTGATAGATTTTTCTATTTAAATTCGTCAGAACTCTATTCAACATAATAACAAAGCATTTTTTTGGCAAATAATAATATTATTAATAACAAAGCATTATATAAAGAAGTAGCATGGAGACAATCTTAAAGTGATGATCCAATTCCAACTCTTAAGACATCCCTTAAGTAAAAATTTGCCTCCATTGGTTTTGGATACTAGTGAAAATTTAGGCTCATTTCCCCCTATTTCTTCAATAGATCAAATTTACTATGATGATCACATTGAATCAAATTAGGTGTAAGAGATCTCCTTATGGGAACAACAATTGATGGGTATTGGGTCATTCCATAAATAAAACTAACTAATGAATTGTTGAAACCTGAAAGAATAATTGAATTCAAACTTCTAATTATTAAAAAAAATAGTTAACAAAAAAAAAAAAAAAAAAGATTACATACTCTATCATTGGCTAATTTGGTTAAAGAATAACCAAAACCCAATTTCATATTATGGGTTCCTTTGTGGGTTCACAATAGTCCTTATGAATGTGATGGACGGTTTTCTTCCTCTATGAATTTAAGTAAATAATAACTCAACTTGAGACCGAACATGATGCACTCTTAAACAAACTAATTGGTGGTGTCAACCTCTTAGACAAAAAAAAAAAAAAAAAAAAAAAAGAAGGAAAGGAAACTGAATCTAGTGACAACAAAGTTTTTTTTTTCTTAAATCCAAACAAAAAATCCTAATCCTGAAAAATAAAAAAATAAAAACTTATCTTCGGAATATATGCAAAAATCCAACAAAATGCATTCTTAAACAAACTGATCAACATTATCAACCTATTTTAACATAGCAAAAATCAATACATAACCCAAGTTAATGAATATATATAGCACATCTAGCTAGGTGCATGCACCCGTAATCCACACATATTTAGGGAGAGAATGTGTAAGCAAGGTATCAAGATTTTGCTAGTGGTGTCATCTTTGTAGGCATAGTGTTTTGTATTTTTGTAACTTTCTTGTAAAAACTGTACTCACTCAATGACCTACCAGGGATTAGATATGGCAAAAAAAAAAGTTTACGAAGAGATATTTTGTCAATGTAATGTGTTATGACCCAAATCCACGTGATGTGAATTTGTATCAAGACCTGAATACAAATCCAAATAACCCAATGTTGCAGAATAATTATCAAGGGTCCATAGTGCAGAATTTTTTTCCAACTTTTAACGTATAGCAATGGAAGAAACTAAACATCTATTCATTTAAACTTCCAATCACAATAATGTGCTAAATAAATCTCAAAATGACATAAACTTCTAATAAATGCTATTGTAACCCATCATAAATCCTATACTCAAAATCCTTACATAATAAACTAAAACTTGAAAAGAGTATCTAGTCTTTAATGTCTAACATAAACAAATGAAATAACTGTTAGGTCTTATGTATTGTCAATGTCCATGCACAAAACAATGTAAGTACAAGTAGTAGTCATGTAGTAGGACTTTATGTTGTAACTGTGTATGTTCATGTAAGTCCAAGAAGAGAGTCCGGGAAAGCA